>CAEMYA010000103.1:2375273-2395994 GCA_903131615.1 Diplodus sargus | reverse complement strand
TAAATGAGAAGTGTTTTTACTAGCGCTGCTTTCGCCTTTACACATCATCATCATCATCATCATCACCGACTGGAATGCCAGGATGTCCTGAATGTGTGCACTGCATCGCATGTACACATGTTGCACGCTGTGGTAAACACATTAATAGTCGCGGCGTCGCCACGTCTCGGAAGTCGATTTCGCCGATCAGACACGTAACAGAACTTTTCAAGAGCTGCAGAAAAGAAAGTATTAAAGTCTGAAATACTTTCTCTTCCCTGCAGCGGGCTGTTGTGTTGTAAAGTGTTTTTGCATCTGATTGCAGGCTGTCAGGAGACACTTACAAACCTTAAGTAGGATTGATGGGAGGATTGTGCTGCAGGAGGTTATTTAATCTTTTCTTGTGGAACTTCAGTCAACAACAACAGACCTGCAGCGAAAACTGTCACGACTGCGGCAACTTCAGAGAGGAATCTCATCCAGCGATGACGAGCAAATGTTGATTCTTAGCATAAACTTTTTTTACAAACGCGTCTTTTACTTTCAAACAGTAAAGAGTCGAAATTACGTGAACTTCTTTGACTTCATGCTGTCAGAAGCTGATATTTTGACAGCACGCTGCGTCTCTCTCCAGCGCTCGCTGTTGTAACTGGTGAAGCCGAGAGCGAGTTATGCCTCGTCACATTTGCTCATCTCTGTTTTGGTAGTTGCACGCTCACCTGGAACTCCTGTCACTGATCAATCCATCCATCTATCATCCGCTAATTATTCAGTGCATCTTATCTTATCCAATAAATCACGAAGTGGAGCAACAGTTATTTGGATCTGCGTAGGATTTTACTCACTCATAGATAGCAACCATCAAAATACACCTGATTTTATTTTATTTTTTTATACCATCAAGATCCAGGCGGGGTCCAAGTTTCAGGAAATCTGTTGAGTAATTTTTGTGTAATCCTGCTGACAAACCAACAGACACTTGGGTGAAAACAGGTAATAAGTCAAGCGAAGGTTACGTTAGTCTTTCACGTTGTCCGTGTCTTAAAAAGTCCGTCATTATCTTTTATTACTGGCCGTTTTTAATAGCACAACTGCTCGATCAGAGTAACATTTTGCATTTATAAGTGTATTGAGACACCAAGCAAAGCAGATGAGTGCAGCGACAGCAGGAGGTTCACAGGTGCGTTGTGGGTGAATCCCTCAACGTTACGCCCTCAAAGCTTTTCAGATTTGTCTGTCAGATTTCAGTAAATGACCGAAAATATTCAGATAAACCAACCAGTGAATTCAAGCCCTTCTGTAACAGGAGTAACAGGTATTAAATAGCATGTTAAGTGGGACTAAATAGGTCTTTTAAATCATCAATCTACATTTGAGAAACGCTGCTTTAGAACAGACAGAAATATGTTTCCACGGAGTAAATTGACCTGCAGCTTCCTTCTGGTTTCTCCTCTCTTACAGACGACGGTAAGATCTTTCACGGCAGCGGGGTCGGCGACGCTTTCGGTCCTCGCTGCTTCAAAGGCGACATCATGGGCTGCGGCATCATGTTCCCTCGAGACTACATCCTGGATGGAGAAGGTGAGGCCGCAGGGTTCTTTGCTCTGTGAGGAGGTTGGCGTGTCTGTGGGAGGTTGCGCTCTTTAAACATGCTTATCGTGGGTTTAGCGCGAGGCGGCTGCGGCAACATTCGGTCTTAACGGAGTCCTTTGTGTTGCCTGTGGGAAAGAAGCTGGATGCAAACTGAGATCCCCCGCAGGGAGAACAGAGAAGCCACTCGAGTCGAGGGGAAGTTCCTACCTCCCCCTCCCTCCTTCCTTTAGGGACAAATATAGTGATTACCTGTAGCTGTGATTACAGTTCAGCAGCGTCTGTAATATCAAAATTACAGACGCCACATGACGGCAGCGAGTGTCATCGAACCTCACAGAGCTCTGAACAAAACACAACCTGTCTGGTTTCGGTATCGATTGACATTGTGTTGCCAACACTGATCTCTCTCTTCCTTCCTCAGGTGACGTGGACGACTGGGATCGGCTGGAGGTCCGACCGGGTCACGCTGGCGTGCAGAATGTTCTGTACCTCAACGACGAAGAGGAGGAGGAAGAGGAGGATGGGGAAGAAGCAGAGCAGGGGCAGGACGTCAGGAAGGTCACGGTGAGGAACATTCACGATCGCCGCACAACCTCGTGGTTTAGATTAATCAGAGTTCTGTAATTAAATCAGGACATGTTGTTTGTAGTGTTGTGTCGTTCGAACGAACGAACGAACTGAACGGAATCACTTCATGAACTGATTCGTTCCTTTCTCAGTTCAGTTGAGCTCAGCCGCGAGCGTGCCGGCCGGGAGCGGAACTGCCGCGACTCACTAGTGAATCTTGCGCTCGGTTCATTCATCGAACGACCTGCTAAGGACGTGAATCACATTCCCGCTGTCACGCACTCATGATTCGCGTCACTGAGGACGTGATTCTCGTTCACGTACTGTGCTGAAAGTGGCGCTGTGTCACTCACTCACTCACTCACTCAGGACAGAGGAGTTGATTCACGTTCAGTAACCCTTCTGCTAAAATTAGCGCTGTGTTGCTAACATCCGTGTAACATCATGCTAAGTGATTTCACTGTGCACAGAGGACACTTTCACCGTGTAATAATTTTAGTGCATGTATACCGTTCAAAGCAGCGCTGTGTCTCCCGCAAATGATTGTGTACTATAGTCCGTGAACGCACCGTCCCTCAGTAGGTGAACGTGAACCTCAGGGCTGAATCACGAACTGAATGACGGATCGTTTTGCTGTTTATCAGTTCAGGGAGCACTGAACGATTCGGTGAACGAATCTTTTGAACAAATCATTTTAACGAACGAATTCTAAAGATTCAGTACAGTAAGAACTGCCGTTCCATCACTATTGTGAGCCTGCATTTGACCACTTGGGGGCAGTGTAACAAACCGTAAACACAACTGACTTATTACCTTCTCATCAGCTTAATAGCAAACAACTAATAACATATCAGTCAACGTAAGCATTCATCTGGGTTGTGTTTGTATCCCGCTGACGAAAGCAACAATATTTACACTGTCTTTGACTGATTTCATTGACTCCTGAGGGAAACGTTGCGGTCTACACGTGCTAAATGCTCCGTTGTGTTCGCCACTGTGAGAGCGGCGAGTGTTAACCGGGACGGTAAAGATGTAGAAGAACAGATAGACAATAAGATGAAACGTATTTTCAAGCTCTGTAAAGCCGAAGAGCTGCAGATTCATCTGATAATTTCCAGAAAATATTGATTATAGACACTTAAAGACCACAAACATGCCTTCCAATCTCTGCATTACAGATCGACTGAGAGAGAATTTGACCTCAGACTCTTTATTTTGTGTCTTTAATTTGTGGTTCTGTGGCCAAGCTTTAAAAACATCCACCAACTCTTCAGATTATATGAAATATCAGATAATAAAGAGGAAGCAGAAACAGAAAAAAACTGTGGAAATAAATTCCTGATGAATGTGACAATTATTATAGAAACACTTTGGAAAAACCCAGAGCAGTAAAAATCTAACAGATAACTTTGTGGTTTTCCTCGTTACGAAGCCATTTGAAATCAGAATTTTCCGAGTCCCCCAGTCGGCACATTCAACTGGAACCTCACCAACACCAACCTCGACGAAGATGGTAGAATATACAGTTTATCAGCACGCTGTCCAAGATCCGTCTGTGGACATGTTGCTTCTGTGGTTTTTATAACAAACTATTTATTTTTGTTGCCGTTGGATGGAATAATGTAAGTTTGTGGTTGATAAATGTCTTCTTGGAAAAGACCTTCTTCTTCTTCTTCTTCTTCTTCTTCTTCTTCTTCTTCTTCTTCTTCTTCTTCTTTGGTCCGTCCACGAGTTGCTCTCCAATTCGATCACCTCCACGCTGCTGCTGCTGCTGCTGCTGCTGCCGCGACGTTCCAGCTGTTGTTTGTTGTTATTGTTTTAATTATTGCAGGTTCACTTCGCCCTGACTCGTAGCCGCCGGGCCGACTTGCCTACACAGTTGTGCAAGTCGAGGCCGGAGGGTGGAGGGGAGGAGGGTGGAGGAGGAGGGGGGTGTTCACGCAGTGCTGAAACCCAAGTGGGTGAGAATAGAAGAGGCCGAGCCGTAATCCAGGGATTTGTCAATATTTACTCAGCAGGACACATTACCCTCAATGCACCGCTCGCTGATGTCCCAGAAGGCCTCTGTGGGCTCGGCTGCACGTGTGTGCGTCTGTCGGGGGGCCGCTGGCGTTCGCAGCAACGAGGCCTGTTGCAGTTTCACTCGCCCTTCATCTCTAATTGAATAGCGGTTAAGCCTCCCTTTTTTTTTTTCGAGTGGGTGGTACAGTAAATGTTTGATATGTGACTCAGCCTGATTTATCGGAGACACACACTCCGGTACTTCACTTGTTGTTTTAGTGTGTCGGTATTTGCTCTCAGACTTGGAAAGGAGCCCTCGGTATTAGCATTGAAAAGCTTGTTGATGTTTCTTTTGAGAACAGCTGGATAATGTTTGATCACTCGCTGATTTAGTAGAGACATGTACTGTAAACACTGGGCTTTTTTTTCTCTTCCCCCCTCCTCAGAAAAAGACAGACATTACTGTGTCACCTGTTTGTTTAACGATATTTCCTAACTGCACATAATTCCCGTGTAGAACTCGCACACTGAGAGCTCTCAGATGAAGTTTGCACTCCGATCAGTCATTATGAAAAGACTTTTCTGTCATGACTAATTGTTCCAGCGCTCCGTCAGTGGATTCACAGTGAAAGGCGGGATTGTGTTTTGTGGGTTGTAACTCGCTGTCGCCCCCCTGTGGTCCTGCAGGTGTTCTTCACCCGGAACGGGAAGCTGATGGGTCGGAGGGAGATGGCGGTTCCTCCGGGGGGGCTCTACCCCACCGTGGGGATGCTGAGCAGCGGTGAAAAGGTGAAGGTGGATCTGCATCCCCTCAGCGGATGATCCAGGAGCGCCGACTGGACTCGTGACGCCCTGCAAACAGCTGGCTGCGCTGTAGAGCTCACCCACGGTAGCCTAGCATGCTGCTCACACTCAGTTCAGCTACACACACGCACGCACGCCGCCGCCGTCTTCCTCGACTCCGCCACGGCTTTAATTTATAAGACTTGTATATTTCACCGCCATCACAGAAACAGGAGCAGGATCGTCAGCAGAGCGAGAGGAGGGGGAAGCCGAAGACTCCCGGAAGATATTTAACTGTTAATTCTATGCAATCTGTACTGCTTTCATCGTCACGTCTAACCTCCCTCTGCATGCGAGCGCGTCTCTGAAACTCTGAGCTGTTAAATCCCTCTCATGAGGTCTGGCACACTTTAGTTTATTTCATTTGTCACGACCCCAAGCAAAGCAGAGCGAGGCCAACAGTTGTGCCGAGTCAGAGCTCGTGGGTGGTTTAAGTTTCAGGGAATACACCCTCTCATTCTCTCTCTCACACACTCTTTCTCACCCTCCTCCCTCCTCCTCTCCCTCCTCCTCCTCTCCCTCCTCCTCCTCTCCCGGTCCTCTCTGTCGGGGTGAGGCTGCCCTCCTGTGAGCGATCCGGGACCTGCCGTCGCCCCTCCTCGCTCGCTGCTCTCCCGGAGCTTGGCCGGATGTGAACAGTGGATCTGTTTCCACGCTTGTTTTTTGTATGAGATTATGTTAGAGGATTATTATTATTAACACGTCTGGTCGTCACAGCCTCAGATTCAGATGTGTCCTAAGAGAGGATGAATAGATCTCTGAGCCAGACTGCAAAGATAAAAAAAAAACACGTCAGGTATATTTTCTACGAGGGATCCGGTTTATTTTTTAAGTTTACCTGATGATTCAAGAGTTCAGGGAATGTTTTTTTGCACTTTGAGAATGTGAGATGGTCCCGTGAAAGGGAAGCTGAGGAGACAGAATCACTGCAGTCTGATGCAACAGCAGCCAGAAAAACAAACAGTCCTGACAGCAACATTTCACTCACACTGAAGGATCCGTTACAGGTTTACTGGACTGCATCGCACTGTGAAGTGTTACACTGTGTTTTTAAAGGATGAGTTCACACAAACATTTAAAAACATTCCGTCATTATCTTCTCACCTCCACGCTGATGAAACAGTCTGGTGAAGTTTCGTAGTCGACAAAACATTTTCTGGAGCTTCACTGTAAAACGTTCTCCTCAACGACTTAACGTGAGATAAGATCAGTCGTCACAGCAGCTCAGAAGAATAAACGAAGCTGAATAGATAAAGAAGAAGAATGAGACAAAGGAAGATCAGGAAGAAGACGGGATTTCTTTTTTTAAAGCCTGAATATAAAAACATAAAATGGCTTCAGACAGCTCGTCCGGCTTTTATCCAAGTCTCAGGAAGCCGTGAGATCCCAGATTTGGTTTGAGAAAAATAATATTTACAACCTTTTAAACTGTAATTTTCACTTTAGCGGTTAAGCTAAACGCGTTAGCATGCACCTCCACTTGTCTTTTCAGATTAATTTGGGATCTTTGGTGTTCTGGAGTCTCTGACGACACCTGGAGCCGTTTCATGTTTTTATTGTTTGATTTTTTTAAAACAAATCTCCTTCGACTTCAGTTGTTCAGGAGAATTCTGTGACGCTGTTCTGCTGTGAAGCCCCAGAAATGTTTTGTGGAGCACTTTGGTGATTTAATATCGACTGAATGTTAAATTTTTTGGTTAACTCTTCCTTTAATGTTTTGTTCTCCTCTTGCACAGTGACTGTGCATATTTTCCCTGAATATGAACGATTATTTCCCGTCTTATTTTTTCCTTTCCTGAATATTTTTTAACCTGAAAGTTACGCTGAGATATTTTGCAGATAGTTTAACAGATTTCTACGAGCCAAGAAAAATAAAATCAGCTCAAAATTCATTTCATGCTTTTTACAGTCGGGAGATGATTTTCCTCTCCGTGACGCCACATGTGATATCGAATTAACTGCTGGATGTCGATAAAGACAATGATGTTCGGCTGCTGCGTGAGCTGCATGTTTAAAGACTTTAACGATGTGACTGTGTGTCTGCAGCACCGAGGGCCCGTGTCACAAAGCCACGTTTAGCACGTTAGCCGTCTTATCTTTTCTGTTTTCTGGTATAAAAAAAAAAGCTGGCTCACTTTTAATCGTGTTAGATCACCATGGTAACTAATGCTGGACAGAGCCAAACCCAATCAAAACAGCCCGTCTGCCGGCCAATCGGATTAAAACTGAGTCATCATTCCTTCGGGGTCCAGACGCGGAGTTCTTTCTCCTGAGCTCCTGTTACCTGTAAACTGAGTTAACAGGTAACGAGAGAAGATGGAGAGATAAAAATCAACAACGTTTACGAGATAATAACGTCAAAGACAGAAGAAACACTCAGCTCAGGGCTGCAACTAACAGTTATTCTCATGACGGATTAATCTGCCGTTTCCTGTGTCGCTGTTACAGTTTTATAAAACACAGATCGATCTTCGTCTTAATGTTGTTTGTTTGGTCCAATCAAACGTCTAAAAGACACAAATAATCAATTATTTACTATATGGGAAGATAATAAACAGCAAATAGTCAAACATTTTCCTGGTAAAATTTAAAATTATGATGCAACAATGATCACGTCACTAATCATGAATTAAATCGCAATCCTGATATCTGTTGAAATAATCACAATAGGATTGTTTATTTTATATTGTGCAGTTTATTTAAAGGGGAATTTCGGTTAAACTCGGCTAATCATCACAATCCAGCTGCAACGTAATCCTGCTTGTTATCATCACTGACAGGTTGAGGTTGTTCTAAGCGAGCGGGAACGATTCCTACAGAGTTAGAGACCTTTCTGTTGATCGTAATCTCAAACTCGCTGAAGGAGATTCGTTTGCTCGGAAACGTCTCGAGAGGCGAGTCAGTGCAGGAGGACGACGGTGGAAACGTGAGTCAGAGTCGGAGAGAGACGAGAAACTGCCAAGAAAGTATTTCCAAATTCATGGCTGAATATTTAACTGACTGTAACAACTAACCTGGAGATGTGTTGAGACTTGTTTCTGGTAACAAAAGGGATTTTAACTTGACAAAAAGGAATTGTTTCTGTAATGATGACAGAGATAGAAAATAACAACCTCAGCCTGTCGTACGGAAGGATTACGATGCAGCTGTTTGTCTTGTTGCTGCCACCAACTCCAAAACTGTTTATACGTATGAATCATTTACACACCAAAACATGTAAATAGAAGTCACCAGATTCCCCTTTAGTGCTTTAAATTATAAGTACTTAGAATGTGGCTGAATGCGCCTTAAAGCAAAACTCTCACCAAAATGTAAACTAGGCTTTTTTTGTGAGTGTATATGAGTCAAACCTTCGTGTAAAAGCATAATTACGACGAAAGCGCCACTTTTAAGATTTACCGTATTTTCGTTTTCGGGTCAAACTCATTTTCAATGGGAGTGCTACGGGCACTTTTACGATAGCATCAAAATCTCTATTTTTAAAACACTAAGAAGACTCGACACAACATGAAACTTTGCTCGTAGTATCACCAGGGTCTCTACACATGAACACGAGCACTGAGAACATTGTTTGTGTACACAGAGTTACTAAAAAGAAGGTTTTTGAACAACTCACGTTAGCAGTAGCTTGTTCCGCTGCCGCCGTCCTGCCAGTGGAGAAGTGTCGATCTCAGAATGTGACGTAACCTGGAGGACAGTTAAGGTGGAACACTCCTAAAGCTCAGTTCCATATAAATGCGCAGATAATTCATTATAGTTAAAAAAGGAGCCTCATATAAGAAACAATACTAAAATAAAAAGCCGAAAAAGTCCCGTGAGATCTCGCGTGGATAGTTTTTAACAGAAGACGGTAGTTCCACCTTAACTTTTTGTGCTGTATGTGTTCAAAAACCTTCTTTTTAGTAACTCTGTGTACTCAAACAAAGTTCTCAATGCTCGTGTTCATGTGTAGAGACCCTGGTGATACTACGAGCAAAGTTTCATGTTGTGTCGAGCCTTCTTAGTGTTTTAACAATAGTGATTTTGATGCTATCGTAAAAGTGCCCGTAGCACTCCCATTGAAAATGAGTTTGACCCTAAAACACAGTAAATCTTAAAAGTGCCTCTTTCGTCGTAATTATGCTTTTACACGAAGGTTTGACTCGTATACATTCGCAAAAAAAGCCAAGGTTGCATTTTGAGTTTCACTTTTAACCGGCTGCAGTTAATGTTAGCACGCTAGCTGCTAAGTGTGGCTATAATATTGTTCTCCGCCTCCTCACAATCATATTTTGAATTAAAGAGACAAGACACAATAAAGTTAAAGACGAATTTGACTGATAGCATCTGTGAAAATATCGTGATTTCTTTGGTCTGCGTTCATCGTGAGAGAAGCCGGGTGACTTTGTGAAACCGGCCCCGGAGATAAAAAACAATCTGTGTTGATGAATGAGAAATACTGTTTGTCCTGTCGTGTCAGTGGGAGCTGGTTTCCACACAACTTAATCAAACTGATATATATTTTTGTTTGCTTTGTTTTTCTTTGGAGTGCGTTCGACTGAAGGGAACCACGATATCAACATTTAGTGAAACTGTTTCATCTAAATCGCTCTTCATCGAGATCCTGCACATCTGTATTTTCTCCCATCACGACATCTGCAGCCCTGTAAAGTTAACGATGAAGTAAAAATAAAAAACTCGTCTGTACCTTCCTGTCAGGTGCGAACAGCTGATACTGCAGACAGAAACGCTAGAATATAACAACCATGTAAAAGTACTACACAGGGTTTAACTGTTAAATCATATCTGCTGGAGATTTTATTTGTTCGTAGCTGTTGTTTGTTTTTAGAGCCACTGACGATGATGATGATGACGACCTTCAGCAGGTCTTCAGGACGTGTGAAACTGTCCGTCACTCGTGTGTTTCTCCTCCTGCAGGGCTGGATCGAGACTTCTGTTCGGCTCGGGTCGTGTGTTTTTTTCAGCCCGAGCCGTTCAAACTTATGCTAGACAGTGCAAAGATGTTAAACGAGACACTGATGTGGACGTCTGGGCCACGTCGAAGTTCAGGGTATTAAAGTTCACTTAATGTTGAAGTTTACTCAGAATCTTTTTAAGTTTACAGAAAGTTTCACGGCTCAACCAAATTAGAGCTGAATCTGATCGATGGGTGTTCGTAGCGTCTCTGACTTTACTCACCAAGGACTCCTGTAATAATTCCTCGCCTTGTTGACTTGCACTATAAAGGCCTTGTTCAGTACATGTGTGATTATCAATAAAGGTTTCAGTAATGTAACGGAAGCCGTGGGATGTTTTTCTGTTTGTCTTACTGACTCTGATACCACTTTCTGATAAGTCACCGTGTTTGTAGAGTTCGGAAGTTGTGCTTTTATATTTTACAGATGAGTTACACGATAATAATCAGAACCTTTTCATTACCAGATTGAGCAGTATAAGTATTCTTTAAATGTATTAAAGCTGGGGATCATCTTACCTGTCAACATGTGGACGTTCACCCAGAATTCATGATGACATTATTACATGAGTACTCACTGCTGATGGGTTGGACCACAAACATCTTCAAGCTTTAGTTTTTATCACCATCACACACCTGTAGAGTTTCCTGACTGCATCTCACACGGTTGTGACGATATCATGCCGACAAAATCTGACGTAACACCTGATAAATACTCAAAATCACTGTTGGTTCTTGTTACAAAATGTGTCTCCAGGACCACGTTATGCCATGATGACACACACACACACACAGGCTGACGAGGTGAAAGTATTACCAGACGGTAAAGAAATCAAGTCTGTGGTTAGTCGTTAATAATTTGTTACCAGCCGCAACATCTGTGTGTGTCCTCACTGTGTGTGTGTGTGATCAAACTCCTTCAGTTTCCCAACTTAAAAATCATCAGACTGGCTCTCTTACATATAAAACATATATAGATGATAAACTGAGTTTCACAGACGGTGATGATTTTATATGTAACAGCCAGTCTGACAGCGAGGAGGCTGAAGAAGTTTGGAGTCGGTGTTGACGTCCTGGAAACGGCGTGTACGTCAGACTGATGGAGAGCGTTCGTGTCTTTAATAGTTCTGTTTGGGAATCCGATCCTTCGTAAAAAGAATTGAGCTGAGTAGGATCATTAAGACAGCAGGGAAGATAATCGACCTCCAACAGAGACGACGATACACAAGGAAAAAAAAGATCTACAAGAGCTCGTTTATCCCAAAAGCAACCAAGTACAGTAAACTGAAACTTAAAGTTGAGAGATCTTTGTTTTATTGACGGGATGTGTCTTGTTCTTTTTAATCCTGTGGACATGTCTGCATTTTCCTGGGTGCATCTGGATAATAAAGTTATTCTGCTCTATCATCGCAAAATATGATCCTGGAGAGGAAACTAACACGGAAGTGAGTTTGAGTATTTGGCGGTTGTCTGTCTCGATTCAGGGGCTGCATCCTTCGGAGGCCAATTACTTCACAACGCCGCGTGAAGGCTACTACAAATGCTCCTTCTTTTTGGAGGATGCACCTCTACGATCCCTCATGGCCTCACATATCCAAAGATTTGTTGCGCTCCCGAAAAATAAGAAAGAGAAAATGGCGACATCACGTGGCGTAGATCATCAATTTTTATGGGCCTGGGCGGCAGAAAACATGACGTAAGGGTAAAACATCTGGTGACGCAACCAGGAAATGCTCCAAAGGCGAGACCGTCACATTTAGCAACAGCTGACGTGATTAACAAGGTCTCTCCGAAGGACTCGCATTCAAAGACCACAAAGGCCGAGTCCTTCAGAGGATGCAGACACAGATACCGCCAGTGTAACGACATCACAACTGTAAGATCATGAAACTTTACAGGTGTGTAGACGAGATGAAAATCAACCGCTAACTCAGCTAACTAAGGTGGCCAATTCTTACATACTGCACCTTTAAGTTAACGAGCATCATCAACAATTATACTGACTAAACCTGAAGATATTAGCTGCGTCATTGTGAGCATGTAAAAGATGAAATCATGTACGAAAACATTTTGGATATAACAATTTATTTCAACAGTAGCAATCTAGGATATTTGGTCCCCTGGTTTAAAAACAGTACAACAGTTTCAGATCCAGTTCTCATATAAAACAAAGTGTGTTTTTTTTTGTTTGTTTTGTTTTTTGAACATGTACAGACAGAACGGCAGCTGAAAAAGAGAAATGACATAGAAATAGTCAAAAACCAACCAAACCCCATTATTTTGAAAAACAGATCAAAGTGCTGTTTCGTCTTTGAGCTTTTCCAATAAATGTGACTTCGTTAAAAAAGAGGTCGTTTAGTTGACCAGAGCTACGTCGGCTGTGATAATTACCCACATCTTGATAAAATAAGACCATGTCATTTACACACTAACAGCATTTTCAAGCCAGATTCAATGAAAATAGAAAGTCTTGTACACAAAAATAAAAACTAGTCGTCTTTGTGTCACAGCTTTCGCACATTTCTGTTCTATAAAATCCTCCTTACATGGGCGTAATTTTTAAATATTGTACATTTAAAAAAACAAATTGTGTCCGAGCGCGACACGTTCTCCAGCAGGCTTGGAGTCGAAACTTTGTGGTAGGAATGGCTGTAAAAGGTTTCAAAGTGTTAAGAGAGGCACGAATAAGAGTTCAGTAGAGTTCACACTAGAAACTGCAGCAGAAAACGTCTAAAAATAAGAAGGAATGGCGAGAAGTCTTCTATAGTGTCAATGGCGGTCATCGTGTTGGCCAAGAGCGGATCCATCAGTTTATACGTCCTCTTCCTCCTCTTCGTCCTCGTAGTATCGGTTTCGTTTGATCATTTCCTCCACAGACAGCGCCTCCTCCTCCTCCTGCTGCTGCTCCTGCTCCTCCTCCTGCTGCTGCTGCGGCTGCTCCTCCTTGTCATCCACCTCCTCGCTGTCCCAGAAGCCGACATCCTGAGACGAGCGGCTGGCCTCCACCTCTCCGTCAGGAGACGAGATGTCTGTTGGCGAGTCCTGATGTTTCAGAGATGGCATCTCCTCCTCCAACATGCCTCCATCCTCCTCCTCCTCCATCTTCTCCTCCTCCTCCTCTTCAGGCTGGTCGTCTTTGAGATGATGCTCCGGCATGTTCTCGTGCTCCTCCTCTCCTGAGCTGGTGTGGACGTCCACACAGCTGTCTTCAGTGGGCGTCTGGCTGTCTGACGACTGGCCGTCGTGCTGCAGCTCCATGCTGGACGGTTCAGGACTGAGCTGCCCGTCGTCTGCAGGAGGAGGACTCTGTCGTCCGGCCTCGGCAGCAGGAGTGTCGCCGGCTTGTCCTGCCAGTGTGAAGGGCATGCTGCGCTCCTTCAGGGAGGAGGTGCGGCGCAGGCAGGGCGACTCTCTGGCAGCTTCAGGGGTGGAGGCGTCCTCCTCCGGGGGCCACTTGGGTCGGAGGGGCTTGCTGGCGGAGCCTCCGTCGGTGGTTGTCGTGGCTCCGCCGCGGCTCGGCGTGTCGTCCTGCTCTGACCGTGGCGGCCAGGAGATCTTCAGCCTGCGGGTCTCGGTGGGCCGGTCGGACTTGTCTGACGATCCCTGACCCAGAGCCTCCATGGTGGCTGTCAGCACGTTGACTTTAGCCAGCGGGGAGTCCTCCACACTGGGGCTGTCCAGGTCTAAGGCCTGGGCCGGGGCCGGGCTCTGGATCTTTGGCTGGGTCTGAGCGTTGGACTGAGGCGGGGTCTCGCCGCCCTCTTTGCTCTCCCACAGCTCTTTGTGGGGCCGGTGGCCGAAGCCCTCGTCGTAGTTCCCCTTGGCCTTGAAGAGCTGGCAGAAGTGCGGCTTGCAGTAGACGTTGTTGTGCAGCGAGGCGTAGTTCGCCAAACTGGAGGGGGAACAAAAGACGTGATTAGAAATGTTGTGAAGAGGTGAGAAAGTCTTTTTACTCTCAGGCCATCAGACTGTTAAATGCTCAGGAGGAGTCGGCTGATGATCAGTTTCCTCGAGTCTTTTAGTTTAGTATTTATTTAGTAAATAACAACAAATGCAAGAATATCTTTGTATACGTGTAGACGAGGCTTAAAAATGGCTCCTCTGTAAATATCCTCAGTGCGTCAGCGTCGTCTCACCTCAGTTTGGTGTTGCAGTGCGAGCAGCGGAAGCAGGCGCTGTGGTAGACGTGCTGATTGGCCACCAGCCTCTCCAGAGGATAAACCGTCTTCAGACACGACACGCAGGTCTCTCTCACCGGCAGGCGGAAGCTCTGCACGCACACACACAGAATAAACTCATTAAATCTCATGTAGCATACATACATGTATGTATGTACAGTGTCTGACGGTGAAGACTCACTTTGGAAGTCTTGAGCTGAGACGAGGAGGACACGGGAGTGCCGGTAGTCGAGCCTGTCGGATCACAACATGACCAATGTAAGAAGAACAGTAGTGACGCGTTCTGAACACCAGGTGGAGCCGTTTACATGTTTAATACAAAGAACTGACGGATGATCAGGGATCTAAAGTCAAGCAGTGGATGTTTTTCTCTGAATAACTTTAAGATAACACCAATACAATGGATGTAAAATAATAAACTTCAGGTGTTTTTCCATCACCTGCACCTAAAATAAAACACTGACGATGATCCAATCGCCAAGTTCTGATCAGAGGAGACAATTAATATTATCTAGAAAGTAAGAAGAGGAGGAAAAGTAGATTACCGTTTGTCTCCGGGGTAAAAACCCTCCTGCTGTTTGGTTCAGACTCTGGACTCTAAACAAGAGAAACAGAGGATGTGAACACAATCAGTGTGACAAAAAACGTCATTTATAATCATTTAAATCACTGAAGTGAGCAGAAAACAGGAGGAACACGATGAAGCTGGTGTTAAAAACTCACCATGTCCAGCGAGCACGGAGGAACGTTCTCCTTCTGCTTCCCACAGAAACCGTCCAGCTGATCGTTCTGAGGCGAGACAGGAAGTGAACAACGAATTATAAAACATCACAAACACTCATTTGACTGTCTGAGCTGCCGGTGGCCTGTTTATTTGTCCGCTGTGATGAGATGCATCTTGGCAACTTGCAGTCCAGAGCTGGTTTGGATGATTGGATTTAACTACAGGACGGCACAGCGAACGCTTCTCGTGCCAGGAAGATAAGTCGCGTATATAATGTCGGAGTGACCTCAGGTGCTGCGGCACCGTCAGGTGTGTGGGCGACTTTTATCCTACGATTCCTTGAACGCAACTCTTTAGTTTCATTTGTTTAGAAGCACTTCCTGTCTGGTAAACTTTCAAACTGCACATCCACAGTTTGCATCACAGGCTTGTTGATCTTTTCAAGGTTCCTGCCTGTTAAATTTAAAATCGATTGTTGTTTGTTTAGTCAGTAATTAGATTAATTGTCAACGATTTAGGTCGAGTATTTTTTAAGAAGGGAAGAAAAGAGTTAAAAATCTGATTCCAGCTCTTAAAATGTGAATATTTTATCTGGTTTCTCTACTTTTCTATGACAATGAAGTGAATATCTTTGTGTTGTGGAAACAAATAAAACATTTGAGGACATAAAACGATTAATCAAGACAAAAATAGATCCTTGCTTAGGCCAGTTTTTCCTCGCCTGCTCATCAGAGATCATCAGGTCTCAAATTAATAAAGAGTCTTGAAAAAGCTGATACTAATAAACTTCTCTCTTGTCTGACAGGATCAGCAGTCAGTGACAGGCTCTGATTTATAGTTTTTAAGGTGAGATCATCAGTAAAAAAGTAGATTGACTTGAGCCTAAAACATCTTTAACGTCAATCTCCAGCGACACGCAGACTTCATGTAAACTCTGCTGCTACACAATAAGTGTTTCTGACTGAAGGACGTTCCTCTGGAGCCACAGAAGACTTCATAACTGTTTTTACAGGCTGAGCAGTGAAGACGTGGCAGGTAGAGCGCCGCCTCCTCTTAATGCATCAGAAGGCAGCAGTGGAAAGCAGCATTTCCTCAAGTACAGTACTTAGGAACGATTTTGAGGCGGCAAAGTTGTACTTTACTTGAGTGTTTTTCATTTTTCTGCCACGCCACAACAATTCAAAAGGTAAATACTGCACCACAGAATGAACTGGAGGGATTATTCTTAAGATTACAGGAATTAAACACGTGGTCTTTGATGGACAGGAGGACTCACAGTGACTGAGGTGGGAGAGACTTCCTGTTTGGAGATGGCAGCTTGGTAGAGGGCCATTCTGTCCCGGAGAGGAGTGGACTCTGCAAGACTTCCATCTGGAGCAACACACAAAATGTAAGAATGTCACAATCAAACCAAGCAGCTTGGATAAGATTTCTTCTTCCTCGCTGCTAACAGACGCTTTAATCATTTTTCCTGCAACTCCAGCACAAACTCAGTTTTTACAACATCTGCATTATGTTCAGTTCAGTAATCGTTGGGAAAGTTTGGTGACTCTTTAAAATATCGCACGACAAATGTTCCCGATGAGGATTATTATTTTTTTTCCAACCCGGTTCAGCCCGAGTGCAGAATGTGCTGGTTAGTCATGCAGCCGGCGGCGGACGGGAACAGGAGGTCAGGACTCGTGTGCAGTGTGGAGGGGAAACAGAGGTTCTGTCTCTTCCTGTCTGCTGATCTCAGAGCTGCTGCAGCCGTCCGTGTCGTCACTTCTTCAGTTTTTTTTTTTCTCCCACTTCTGGGAAGGATGTAATCCATCCAGAGGAAGACTGGACGACGCTCGCTGTGTGACCCGCAGAAAAGCACCCGAGAACAATGCAAAAGGCTTTTTAACTGTGAGACTATTAGACGTTTAGATTTCAATCTGTTTTTGATCTATACATTCGTGTTAACAACGGATGGAGACGGTGGTTTTACTGATGGTCTCGTTTGCAGACAGTACAAATGTCCACTACGACTCGAGGATGATATCTGTCACGTTCTGGTCGTTATTCAGCGCCTCAGCTCTGGAGCAGCAGCTCGACTCACTAGTTCAAATGTTTTCTTACACTTAGTTTTAGGTTTTAGTTGAGTTTTGGTTAAACCTGACGAGCAGCAGACAGACAGGTTTTACTTCATATTTAAAAACAAGGCTAAGAACGGTGAATATTGGACTTCCATTAATGAGTTGGACACAAACGCGACTGCAGATAAACGTTGTTAGCAGGCCGGCGCCTATTGACACGTTCACCACATCACCCAGACGGCTAACAAGGCTGCTAAATGCTCCATGTTGGATGCTAACTGTGTCCGTCTGCTGCTGAGCAGAGAGTGCACGGTTGCTGTTTTTGTGGCTGGAAACAAGGTTGATCATAAGACTGAAGCAAATCACTGAAGCTGACGGCAATTTTTCATGTTGGCAGGGGTTTAATAATTAAGTTTTAAGTGTATTAGACTTTCCTTTTTGTCCCAGGTTCAAGTGTTTTGCTTGTTGTTCCCGCTCCCTTTCTCTGTCCCCTCGTGTCCTTTCACCCCTCTGATAATGAAACACAACTGCCAAGAACCACTAAACTCTGTACCTCCTAGTAGCTGGTCCATGTTGGCTGTATTCCCGCTGCTTCCTCGACTTGTTGGCTCCCTGGAAACCTGCAGAAACACAAACAAACAAACACAGAAGGTCAGACGTGTTGAAAAATAGGGCAATAAAAAAGACCAAAAACAAACAGCTTAGCGTGTCCTGCATGACCTGGGAAATCACTCTACAGCAGAAAACACACAAACAGACAGAAACATCTGATGCTCACATGTTTCAGCAAATGATCTGGAAGCAACGCCGACGATGGAAGCGTAGAGGAACACGCAAGACGAAGAATCAGGGAGGGGTGTGTGTGTGTGTGTGTGTGTGTGTGTGTGTGTGTGTGCGTGCGTGCGTGCGTGCGTGCGTGCGTGCGTGCGTGCGTGCGTGCGTGCGTGCGTGCGTGCGTTTCATCCAAACCACTTTAATCCCCTTATGGGCTCAGAAAGTCGGAGTCTCAGACGTCTCCGTCTGTTCGCAGCAACTCAGCCAAAACAAACTGAACTGATCATTTCTCTGTTGTGGTTTTACACTCAGATCGCTCGTTCACACATTTGTTATAAAGATCAATCAGCCAAGATCTCGTCTTAAGACTCCGCCTCAGGATTTAATACGTCGTTTAATACGTCGTAGAGCTTCAGTTTCTTTAGCGACTGATTTTGAAATACACCTGAGAGCCACTTACATTTGGATTTAGTGTCAAAGAAAGCTTTATTATTAAATGTTATTAAAATTAGTATATCCAACTGATCTGGTGAAGTCAAGTCTGCCAACAAGTCAAACCCCTCCCACCGCCGGTCCTGCCAACACGAGGACACGCGTCGTTCTCCTCCAAGTACAGATTACACAATCAGACCGCGACTATGACGCTGCGACTCATTTAGCCTTTGCTCCGCGAGAACCTCAGATGACTCCCTGCATCTCAGATCTGCTCAGCGTTGCATTTAAATCTTCTACAAGTTGAAGTTTCCCCTCCTACAGATTCAGCACCAGGTGGTTTCTGGCGCGTACACCTGCGCTGACAGGAGGCTCGGAGTGTTCGCAGGCTTCAGCAGGCAAAAAACACATCAGGAGATATTTCACAAGAGAAAACAAAAGCGGAGGTCGAGGTGAATAAAGAAAACAACACCTGGAGGTTCAGACAAGTTAATACTCATCAGGTATTGCTGAAAGAAAGTGAATCATGGTTCGGCTCTGGGAACATGTTCGACTTCGCCTCAACGGAAGTCAGGCTGCGTTTTTAAAACCACACTCTGAACTAAAAGCCGCAGTGACCTTAATATTATTATAAGTTTGTGACCTTCTTTTTAAGAGAACATCAATCACTGAAGTTGGAGCCAAGAGTCACAGACGGGGGAAGTAGAAAAAAATGCAGAGATGGATCAACACATTTTCGCCTTTTCATGAGATTTGTTGACCGAAGAAATACGTAGAATATCACCAGCCTCATTCGTAACCTCCCTATGTCTGTATCCGCCTTTAAAGATTCAAAACCACTGAAGAAAACACTGAACATCCACTTTTAAGTGTATATGACAAAAACAGATGCTTGTTTACACATCAACAGACACGGAGCAAAATGATCATTTACCTGAAGTTGAGTTTGTCTCAAACTCCTGAGAAAAACATCGTCTCACTGTCTAGCTGGTGAACACAATGGTGCGATGAGAAGCGAACTTTTCATGCAGTTTGGTGTGTAGCAGATAGCGTACGTTGGATTTTAGAGGTGTGGACGAACAGAAACGTATCGAGAGAGAATTAAAAGAATAAAGTCGTGGCTGTAAAACCAAAACACCGAGCTGAAAGATGCTAAAGATGCTAAAGATGCTTCTGCTTTGTGTTCTTATTCTCTATGGATTCATCTACGTACGTCACTTTTCACAAGACATGAAGTCATCTGATCCATTGTTAATACTAGCGTGGCACTCCGTAGAGTGCAAACCTCCGCCTGGGCCCATCGGTCCTCTTTTGCACTCACTAACAGACACCAGCCACATAAATACGCCAGATGTTTTTCCCATCCTGATCCATGTCGTATTCCCTGAGTAATAAACGAAAAACTCCCCGTCTCGCAGTGATGGAGAACGTGAGGAATAAAATCCTGGATCCGTCCTTTTTAGTATCTGGACCCACACCAGGAGTTAATGGGGTCTAATCTGGGCCGAGACTCTTCCTCCATCCAAGTTTCCTGGAAATCTGTTCAGTAGTTTGTGTGTAATCCTGCTGACAAACCGACCGATGGTTGAAAAGGTTCTCAGCTGAGGTAATAAAAAACATATTGATTATAGCAGCTTTAGTCCCGCTGACTCTTAAAATCTTAGACTCTGAATTTAAACTTATTAATTTCATTCATCCGGTGAGGATACTGAGCCAAGAGACCATCAGATGATGTCATCTCTGAGGGCGAGTCTTTACCAAAGCAGAGAGAGTTACTCCTAAATAATACATGAATTATATGACAACACACACACACACATACACACACTGACTCCGAGTGTTAATCCCACTTCCTGCACACAGTTATGATTCAGAGTGTGAGAGAGCTTTTGTCTGAGGAAAACCTCAACAAAGGAGACCGTCACCATCATCATAATTACGGATCTATTCCCGAGGGTGGATTATCTTCCAGAAACCGGAGGTGCAGCCTGGATGAGAGGGGGTGTCTGGGACTGGTCCGTGTGTGTGTGTGTGTGTGCACATGAGGAGGGGCTGTAAACATGTTTGGGTCAGCGGGATGTAAAACAGGCAGCCGGGCCGTGCGAGGCCAGGCTGGGTCTCAGGAGGCTGGATCAGCGGGCCAGACAAAGAATCTGTCGCTAATCCTGATACTATTAAAGCTCTCATTCAGACCGACAGACTGACTTGCAGTTCCCCTTATTGACTCCACCCCGTCCCTGAACCCATCACACACACACACACACACACACAAAGACAATCCCTGCTCTCACATTCATACCAAAACAAAACAAAAAGACGGAGAGGATGAAGGTAACTACAGGATGAATAAATGAGATAAGACACTCGACCCCGGCTACACAATAACACAGCTGAAAGTGAGACACAGATGAAAGGAGCCGCTGATAAAGTTCACACATCAAGTGGCCTTTTAGAGAAGCTGTTTTCATTACAGGCACTTTGAGAAGAAGGAAAAAGCTGCAGCGAGAATCACAATAACAGAGAAGTCAACAAAAACAGGCAGGAGAAGTAAAAAAGTAGACAGTCAGTCTGTCTCGGAGCGATGGAGCCGAAACCTGTTCAGGAGGCGAAACAAAG
>CAEMYA010000103.1:2355547-2370717 GCA_903131615.1 Diplodus sargus | reverse complement strand
TTTGGGCCTGTTGGTTGGCTGATGTGGCTGGACGGCTGCTCTTGTCGTTCCCAGCGTTTCTTTAAAACACTCAGATTCCCGCTTCGCACCGAGGAGGGTAGAGGTTCTGCAACCTGAGAAGAAAAACAAACAGAAATTTGAAAACACAGAATACATTTTAATCTCAAATTCAAGGCTCGGTTAGAATATACATCTTTTTTTAAATTTAACCTTTTGAAAACATAAATCAACAGTGTGTGAGTCCGTCTCTAAATCTTTGACATCACTGATTAATTCATTAATTGGTTTTGAGAGTCTTTTTTTCCCCCCAAAGACCAAAAAAATACAAAGTTTATGGCGACCTAAATATTCCAACCTGAACTTCAAAAGTTGTAGAAATTCAGTCGCCACATTCAACTTAATATATCTGCAATTAGAAATCCAGATGTCGGAGCAGGAAAACAATCATTTTCATTATGAATAAAGCTGTTGATTAATGTCTCAATTGATTGATTGTTTGTCTATAAATCACCATCACAGTATCCTGGAAAAACAAAATGATCTTCAATTCACAGAAGACAAAAGCATCACATTCTTCTTCTTCTTTTCTTTTAAAAACAATCAATAACTCAAATAATCTTTTCAACACACAGGAGGCCAACACTGATTCTAAACGAGTGTCAGCTTCCGGATTTAGGACTGGATGATAAAATATTCATGCATAGAAACCCAATAATTGATTATTTGTCTAATAAATGACATACAAAGTGGAAAAACAACCATCATATTGTCCCTGAAACTCAAGTCGAGAGCTTCAAACTGCTTATTTGATCTTAACTTTCACGTATCTTCGTAAAAAAGTTGCTGATTAATTAAAATTCCTGTTGAACGACTCATCACTTAACAGACATTAAAAGCTCTATTGTGAGGTTTGCAGTGAAACCCACACAGTCCATCATGCAGATGTACAGTACGTAAGAAAGACTCCACTTAAAAAACAGAACAGTGAGAAAGTAGAGAAGATAAACTGCCAAACCACACGAACAGTCACACAGCAACAATTTAAATGCGATGACTCACTGTTTCTAAAAGGCTTTGGCAGAGAAGACGTGCGCTGAAGGATGCTAGCTGCTCTCTGAAGCTCCCTTTAAGTTTTGTTCAACGTTACAGCCTGATCCTCCAACACATACAGTAAAACTACACCTGAGTATTCATGCAAGCAAGAAGGAGGAAAGAAAAGAAGACAGTAAAAAAAGCGAAGAAAAAGAAACAACTGCACACACAAAAAAAAGACAAAGAGCTGCTCAGCATGCACGTTTAAACCTGGATCTGCTGGACACACAGCTGGAAAGACTCCAGAAGAACAAAACCACCAAAGAAGAGAAGTTTAAAAACCTGAACGAGAGGCTGAAGACGACCCGGCTGTCCAGTTGGCGTTTGTGTGTCTAAGTGTGTGTGTGTGTGTGTGTCTGCTGGCCGGTTTGGAAACGCTACAAGCCGTCCCAGATGTGAGAGTCTTGAGAAGTGATCAGAGAAGCAGCATGAAGTAAGTTAGCCCACCCCCTACAACACACACACACACACAGAGAGGGAGAGGAAGCAGAGAGGGAGTGAAGGGGGCGAGGGGTGAGGGGGGTGAGGGGAGGGAGAGAAAATCAGAAACAGAGACAGTCAGCGAGGGGAGAAAAAGAAAAAAGGGAAAATAAGTCCAGGAAATGAGAGAAAAAGGTAAAACAAAAAAAGGGAGCGAGGGGTGGAAACCTAAACAAAAACTTTTCACAAAGACTAAACCTGGATGAGTAATAATCCTCTGATAAGCCTCCTGGACTGTTATCTCTGCCCGTGTTTGTTTTTAGGGATCGGATTCACCAGAAAGTCACTTTAACTCTCTTTCCATTCAGTTTATTCACTGATCGACGACAAAGAAAAACTTCCAAAAGACTAAAATAAATGAACTGGAAAGTAACCAGCGACACACAACAAGTCACAGAGTGACATGATAGCAGCTCGATGAAGAACGAACCAATCAGCAGTCAAGTTAATCTGTAATCAGAGTTAATGAAAAATATCAGATCAGGAGCGAATCGTCTTCTTGGAAATCGATCGAATAGTTTAATCCTGTTGTGTTTCGCTCAAAAACCACAAATGTCGACCTCATGGTGGCGCAAACAACAGAAAAAATGATCAGACGATCACCAAAGTCAGAAGAATTCACCTTCTTTTAGATCATAAAAGTCTGAACAAGTCTTTTAAGCCAATATATCTAAAAAAAGCTATTGAGATATTTCAGTCGGGATTGAGATGTCGATGTGAGCGACACCGACACTCAGAGCCAAAATAAAAAAAAATAACTTTTAAAGTCACCAACGGTACAAAAGCAGCATCTTCAACGTCATACAACTAACAAAGAATCCAAAGAATGTGCGCTGAAAGCCCCAAAAAGCTCTAATCTCCGTTTAAAAAGAAGAGCAGCGCACCTACCTGAGCCTGTAAAGAAGCCGTCTGACCTGCACCTCCCCGCTGAGCTCCATCCCACCGACACACTCGTCTTCTACACACTAACAAGCCCTCCCACACGGATCAGGTGGGACGGAGGCGTCTTGTTACCACTGCAGCATGGCAGCACATGCAAATACGGCTCGCCTACTTTACCTGCTGGGAGTGTGTGTGTGTGTGTGGAGACGCTGTGGAAGCAGCAGATGTCTCACCTCAAGATGAATGTCTCTGAATAAAACCTGTGTTTTTGTCTTAAAGTGAATCAACAGGTAATTCTTGCGATGCTGACTAGAAACTCTCAGGTTAGTTTTCTGCCAAAACACATTTATGTGATTCTCCAAACTTTATGAAGATAAAGTTGAAACTTGTTTTGCATAAAACTAAACAGCGAGCGAGTACGTCAGCTCTGTCTGAGCATGCCCACACAGTCCTGAGATGAAAAAAACATCTTATCAGGGAAAACACACCACGGTAAAATACCAGCGAGGGTGGAAATATGTGAATTACTCAACAGATCAGGAAGTAGCACCTCTATCAGCGTCAACACACGGCTGCTACAATTACACACCATGAAAACAGTATTTAATATGTTTTGAGGAGAGAGTCTGTTTGTGTTGTTGCACAAGAAAATAAAAAAAAAAGAAATACTGGCTCTTTAAAATAACAACCTAAGAAGGAGCTTGATGTTCACTGATGAGTACTTTCATTTTGACATCTTGTGCACATTTTACGGCTCTTACTCGTGAAAGTATTTACATGTTTGTACTTTTACTTAAGTACAGGATCTGCATACTTCTGCCGCTGTGAAGCAGCTAATCTGTGACACCAGATACTGAATTTGGTACCTACCAGTTTCTTCTTCTCTGCACTGCCTTCCTCTGCTGCCATCTGGTACCTGAGGAGGAAGAAGAAGAAGAGGAAGTGAATTCAGAGAGCAGACAGTGAAGGGGGAAACATTCATGGTCACCACAAAACTGTGACAAAGCACGCAGCAGCTGGTCCACACCCAGGAAATTATTAATGTGAAAGCTGCTCCAACAACATTTAATAGACGTCATGTTGTAAATGAAATCTGGATGGAAAATCTTCAGCCCACGTTGGGTCACACAGAGGAGACAGGAAGTGGATTCAGTGTCTAATCCACCTCTGCTTCGAAACTACAGACGATCTGGACTCTATTGTCCTTCAAAAGTCTCAAGTTGTAGCTTCAGAAAAGATCTTTGTCTCACAGGTGGTTCAGGGAAATCCTGTAGCAGCCCGAGAAACAGCCAGATAGTTTTTTACTGGGTTTACATTTAGTTGATATCGAAATCTTTGAATCTCCAGATTTGCTGAGATGTTTGTGTCATAACAAAACAGATTTAAGTTGGCAGAATCGCAAGTACTTGTGTTAATAAGAGGGTTTTTCTGTTTCCTAGTTTGTATATTACAATTGTGCCTCACAAAAACAGCACAGTGTTTGTACAAAATACATAAATGATGCCCAAACATCCGAAGGAAAAGCATGAGAGGCTGCAAGAGGTGCAAAAATGATATTTTGCATCCCCATGTGCTATGATTTGTCAACTTTTGCACACAGATACGTTTTAAAGAGCTGCTGAGAAGTATCAAGTCTGATTTAAGGGTTCTTGGAAATGCTCTTAAGTAATTTATCATACAAAGCAGGAACTTCTTGCTTGATTATTCCCAAATAGAGATAATCGACCTATCTGGGGAAAACTCCTTTTGTCACTTTTGAAAAAACGTGGAAAAACAAGTTTTTATTCAAAAGAAAAAAGGAGTGCAGATCACAAAAATATGTTGTTTTTGTGATCTTTTGTGATGAGAATATGTTCATATGCTGCAAGATTTGTGAACTCTAAATGATTATTCTATATATCAAAAGGTTGTCCTAAAAATCTGAGAACAAACTGGACTATTTTTCTTTTTCCACAGGAAGGAAGAAACATACCGACAGCTGTAAGTTCCCGACCCACAGACAGAGCAGTACTAACTCCTAGTGGTCGGATGGAGAAGGTGCAGAGAGGAAAAACATCCTTCTCACTTCAGAAATGAGTAACTTCATATCTTTAACAGGTGATCAGGGGGAAGCCCTGGGTGGCGGTGAGGCACTTCTATAATGAAACAAACTGTCTGTGACCCAGACGTGACACAAGCACGGCTGGAGGAACTGGTCGGGTCAGATGATGTGATCATGTTTATGTTTTTTAAAGAAAAAAGAGGAAACTGAATCAGCTGAACAGTCAGAAAGTGTCACGAAGACGATCTGTGACCTAATTTCTGATGAGAGGAGGCAGCAGGTTGAGGTGACAGATTTAAAAAAAAAGGCTTATCTGCTGAGTGGCTGCTGGTAAATTATTCAACTCGCAGTGAGAAGCGAGCGAAGGTGAGACTTACTTGGAGAAGCGCTCTGCGATGGCGTTGTTTTTAGCCCGGGTGGAGACGATGGACATCTCTTTGGCGGTGACCCTCAGCGACTGGGACGCCCACTGCCTGCGGCCGAACGGAGCGACGGAGGCCATCTTTGCTGCACGTCTGAGCGATCAATCTGTCTCGTCGGGGTGACTTTGTAAGGAACACACGTCGTAACTCTGAGGAACAAGAGAAAAGAAGGAGGAGGAGGATGCTGAGCCAAGTGGAAGCAAAACAAAAAGGCAAACGAGTGCTGGTGGTGAGCTGGTGACTCTACAGACTTCTCCTCTGCAGCTGTCGAGCTTTAAAAACTGAGAGAAACACCCTTCCTGTACATCTAAATTTGTAAAACACCCCCCTCCCTCTGCTAAATAACCATCATACTCACCTCTTTGCTCCACATGCGCCTGGTTAAACAGAGGCTTTAAAAATCAGACGTGCCAGTCAGGCCTTTCTGTCGGTACGAAACCTCACCGAGGGATCAATACATTCAGCCAGACTACACGTTTGACTGTGTCACCGCGGCAGAATGGACCGACCACCGTCAGAAAGTCAATACAACGCGTCACGCAGCCATTGACCATCTGCTCTCTGAGAGACAGAGCTCTAACTCAGCCTGCAGGGCGACTACCAGCAGACAAGACAACTGATACTCACACAAAAACACTCTTGTATGCACACTTTCACAACACACACACACGTCTCTACCTGCTTGCCTCTTCCGCAACTTTCGCAGCCTGGAGGCGGAGGGCGAGCAGACACACGCAGCACAGCGCCGTCAGCCTGCGACTAATAACTGTCATCCGTGAGTTATACACGCTCCGGATGAATTAAACAATGAGGTCGATGAGCGGGTCGGTGACGGCAGAGCCTCCGGGGTCCGGACTCATCGGCTCGACGTCACTCAGCAGGTGGACTATTGTGGGATCGTTGCCTATTTAGGACTCGTTAATTTTCTACAACACTGTTTCCTTTGTGTTAAATATCCCCGCTGACAACTGGGACTGTTGAAGTGACATAAGGGACATTTATGACTGATGACGTCATGCAGTACTTTACAGCAAATAATGGCATGAATGCTCCAACTGAGGATTCATTTCATTATCAATTAATCTCCTTATATTCAGGATTAACAGATTTATCTTTTGGTCTGTAAAACATCAGAAAAAACAGCTGTCAACATCAAGTCAAAGGTGACATCTTAACAAGATATTAAACTCTTAATTAAAAATAAAGGAGTAACTAACATTTTGGGATGTTGCCTAATAAAAGACAGGCTCAATCATTTCTACAACCACAAGAATTAAGGAACTGGTGCTCTGCATTCAAGAGAAGTCTCTTTCTAAATGACAGCAATGAAGCAGTTTTCATTTTCAGTATTATTTAGTCATTTGGCCTTTAAAACATCAAAGATGACTTAAATCCAATGAGACATCGCACCAAGATATTATATACTCTTATAATTAAAAAAACAAAAACAGAATCAGCCAATTCTTTCATGTGAAAAGCAGAAATTCTGGCTTTTTTTTTGCTTGCAAACTAAATGAATGAGCAATTTTCAGACGCTGTGGGTTGTTGCCTAATAAGGAGCGGCTCATTCATTTCTACAACCGCAAGAATTCAGCATCTGGTTCTCTCCATTCAGAAGAAATCTCTTTAGATGATTCAGGCTGCAACCAAGGAGGATTTCTATAATTGATTAATCATATTTCCTCAGTATGGTGGGAATGCAAATCAAATTACACAAAGCTCAACGTGAGATCTTTAAATGTCTTGTTGCGTTCGCTATAGTTTCTGGATATACAGAAACAGAAGAAAAGGCAACAAATACTCACATTTCTGAGGCTGGAAGCAGCAAATATTTGGCGGTTTTGCTTTTGCTTATTGGCTTAAAACATCAATCGATTATCCGAATTGCTGATGGATCATTTGTCTTATAATTTCAAGCCAAATGTCCTTGAACTTCATCTCTAACTCACATCATCACTACGCTCAGTGTCACAATTGTCTCCGAATACAAATGAAGGATGATAGTGACGATGACTCACGTCTCCTCTTGTCACGAGAGTTAGATTACAAACAAAGCAGCATGTAAAACTGATGCCGGACATGCAAAGCTGAGTTTTAAAGTCCGGACTACAGAAATGTCCTGGACTACAGTGTCAGCAGCCTTCCCTGAGGCTGAAAGAGGACAATGAGGAGCTTCTGGTGTCTGATTTCGACTTTTTAAACCATGAAAAGAATCCATGCATGCTTGATTTCAAACGTCTTCACACAGAAAAGAAGCTCAGTGTTTTTAAAGCAGCTGAACATTTTCCAATTTTCCACATCATCGAGTCAAAAAGTAGAACAAAACATTTCAAAACAACCGCCTACCTGTGGCTTTCCCAGCTGTTTCCAGTCCCTGTGTGTGTTTCAGACGTCCGCTGCTTGTGTGTTTCTTTCCTCTTTCCACTCCTCAGCTGCTGCCACCGGCGCTTTTGAGTAGACAGGGAAGAAGGAGGAGTCCCACCACTCCCATTTAACTCCCGCCGGCCAATAACGACGCAGAACTCATCTCCACCTGGCAGGTACGAGCTCTCGACCCTCCCCGTCCAATCAGCAGAGCAGCCTGGAGGTATGTGAGACGAGCAGCCTGTGGGCCCCGAGTGAAACAACATGGCAGACGAGTGGGAGGAGGAGGTGGGGAGGAAAAGGGGGAGGTGGAGAGGGAGAGATGGGGGGGAGGGGGGAATCCCACAGTGGATTCCTGGAAGCTGAGTGAATTGCAGACTTCTGACTGCCCACTTTCTCACAAGGTCAGGACATGAGAGGATGTGACTCACAATTCCTGGCTGAAAAAAGAAAAAGAAGAAAAAGAAGAAGAAGAAGAAGAAGAGGAAGAAGAAGAAGAAGAGGAGGGGTGGAGAGAGAGATATTGTGGGTAAAAGACACAAAAGGGAAATAAACATCTAACCTGTGAAGGATGAGAGAAGAGGAAAGGTTTAGATTTTTTCAAATCCATTTTAAAAACAGAGTCCACATGTGGACTGAAACCTACTGGCCCGGTTAAAGATCTACAGCTCTTGTTCTGGTTCAAATAGGAAACTTCAGCGATGTGATTTAAGTGAAAAACAGCCAAACTCATGTTGGTTTCATACAGATATTCCTCTTCTTCTTACTTTCCCTCCACTGCAGTTCACGTGAAACTCAAAAAGGAAATGTTTCATTAAACATTAACTTTGGAAGAAATCCCCTTGAAGGCCGTTAGAAACAGCAAACAAAACCTGTTTCCGTGTTCATACACACACCTGACTTTTGTTTTAAGAGATTCATCGACACGTGAACCCGTCCCGCATCGGCTCTTAAATACAATTATTTCCAGTATTTTTATATTCACCGTTAATATTAGTGCATTAAAACATGCCAAATGTTGTGAGACATCAAAGTGTTTCACTCTTTGAAGACGTTTGACTTCACATTCTGTTAATAGTCATCCTTTATTTTGTGTTTGTCTTCACTGGAAAACCTCTGAAACATTACGATTGTTTTGATTAATGTGAAGAAATGTAAAAGGTTATAAAAATATTCCCAGGTCTGATTCGAGGCTGGTTACTGTCCAGTCCGCCTCCCATTTCTTCAATTTAAACACGTTTTCAGTAAATTAGGAGCTTATTTTGCCACTTTAATCTGTCTTTATGTGTATTTAATTCAAATTCTTTGTATTTTAACATCAATGTGTTTGTTAATTCATGTTTTTTTCTTGATGTGGTAGTCATTTCATGTGTTAAAGAGCCAGTGTGCTTTCATTTCTGCTTCACTGGAATGAAGACAATGTTTCGTTTAAACAGTTTCCTTTGTGTTCAGAATTCCCCCACAACCTGCATGAAACAGATGCATTAAGCCTGTTCGTACACTGTTACTGCTGCAACTAAATATATTGTTTACAGTATTCATTCATCTGTCAATTAGTTTCTCAATAATTGATTTAATACATTGATTTTGGTCCCTTAAACATCAGAGTATAGTGAAATAACATTTTCCTCGAGAACAAAGTGATGTCGTCATGTGTCCAAAACCAAAATACATTCAAGTTTCTTTAATTTAAGGGAAGTAATGTTTACATTCTGACATATTAGAAGCCAAAAGCATCAACTATGGGACATTTTTGCTTTAACTAATGACTTAAATCAATTGCTTTTATCATCATTATTATCTTAAAACAAATACTTTCATCCTCTTTACATTGAGGCCCTCTGGAAGTGATTAGACTCTCTCAGCGGCTCAAAAGACTTTCAGCTCCATCAGTGTCACGTCTTTAATCCCAAACACATGATGGCTGAGATTCTTAAGCTCTGCAGAGGTTCTGCTTCTCTTCATCTCACCTTTAGAAATTCCCAACAACTTTCCCCGGGATTCCTGAGAATTTCCAACGGAAAAAGGGTTAAAGTTTCGTTTTCACCTTCATTGTTTTCACTGAGCTTGGAGGTGATGAGAGGTGAAGCGGGAACGACTCTTCACTTGAACTGAACTTTCGCTTTCTCTCTTAAACATCAACACTTAAACAGATGGGTGAAGCGTGGACAGTATGGAGAGCTGGTCTGAGTAACTCCTGTATTTTATGACTGCAACAATTAATCACTTAGCTGCAACTACTTTGATAATCAATGTATAGTTTGAGTCCTTAAAAGCTAAAAGTAATCGGTCTTTGCTTCCTTTTAATGTGAGGATGTGATGCTTTTCCTGCTCATATATGTAAATCAAAGGAATATTTTCCAATTTTGGACATTTGGCAGACATATGAATATATCATTTTTCACAATTTTCTTACAAAAGAATCATAATCTGAATCAATAATGGAGTTTTACTCAGCAAATCCACAGCAAAATCTACTTAAAGTGGCAAAAATAAGCTTCATTATGAAGAAAATGACCAATTTTTAAATAATTAACATTATATTATTGGATTATATTGATGGATCTTAATGCTGCAACTAGTATTGTATGTTCTGCTAAGAATTAAGAATTGTGATACTGTGAAACATTTATTAGCCATTATTATTAATCTGACTCTGCAAGGTAACAGAGAACAAACATACTGGAGCAGAAGATGAAGTATAAAGTTACTTAAAATTGAAATAATTAAAAAAACGTAAGTACAAGAAACTCAACATTGGGCTTGAACTGACAGTTGACAAGTTTTTTTCCTTTAACATATAATTTTGAAGCAATTTTGACTTTCAAGTCTCCATTATAGACAAAATCAATGAATAAACTTGTGTTTTTGATAGTTGCCACACTGAGGAACACTGAGAGTGATCCCGTTGTTTTTACGTGAGCCGCTCCAACAATTAAACCACTTTTCCTACTTTAGATTCAGTACTTGAGTACATGTACTTAGTTACATCCCACCACTGATTACAGGTTGTCAGTGCACATGTGGGTGTGCTGCATGTTTGTGCATAGTGACGTGATGAACATGGAGACTTTATCTCGCATGACACATTTAAGCACCCGGTACTATTCAGTTGATAAAGGCTAATCTACGAGCTCAACAGATCCATACGCAAAAGTAACAGTTCAAGCCGGGACGCACTCGTCAGGTATGACATCAGCATTGATCAGCATCTGTTGTGACTCACAGCTTCATCAGGAAAGAGACAAAGATGAGTCCTGTCTTTTATCCAGTCGACTTCTCAGGCACAGAAAACCTGTTTTAATGTTTAGATAATCTGCTGGCAGAACAGACGGATGACGTCCACCCACACAAACAAACGCAACTACTCTATCATTTCATCTCGCAATGTGTCCAACCCTGCACCTTTCTGCCTGTTCTTCTGATTATAATCATCGGACTGGATCATGTTCATTCTTGGTTGAAATTCAACACGAGCAGAATTACAAGTTAAGACAGAAAGAAAGTAAACATGCTCAAGAGACAGATTCCTTCCCATGTTCTTGGAAGAGACTTTCGTAATACTCGGTGGATGTTGTAATATCTTCAGCTCGGGGGAATCCAGATTTTACCCATCAAACCGAGTTCATAGAGTCGCAGGAAGTACCTCTAAACAACAACTGCAATGTCGTCTGTGGTTATAGAGGAATGTTGTTGAGTCTGGTGATGTCATCAGGGTCAGGGGTCTAGTAAAAAAGACGATGCAATTGGTTGCATTTTGGGAAGAAGATCTTGTGTTCTTGAGGTTTGACCGATGTCAGAAACTAAAGGTCAATACGTCTCAGCCTCTGACGCTCTGAGTTTGACCAATCTGTTTTTGCAAGTTCCCCAATTGCATAAAACACCAAAGTAGCCCTTTAAAAAGAGAATATTCAGCCACACTTGCAACTCACTGAGGGTGTATACTAATTTCAAAGGAAACCAAACTGTTTGACTGACAAAAACTGAGGTCAAAAATGTGTTTTATCTTGATTTGGTCTTTGTTAACCTTCATATAAAGTGTTTATAGTGTGTTGAGAGGTGAATGTGGCAGAAAAGTCAGCATATTCAGTCACCTGTGAAGTTTGTGAAAACATTGGACTAACAACCAAATTGTATATGAAGATGTTCAAACTCAAATCAAGCAGTAAATTGATGCATCGGTATTAACAATCAAATAATGTCGCCTAATTCATAATAATGGTTTTACTGCTTCGGCACTTTTAACATAAAAGATTTGTTGAATTCAGAACTTGGTACCTTTCACTGGTTGACCTGATTACAGAGATTACAAAAAAAAACAACAACAGCAGACAAACTTCTGGCCTGAAAGGTTTGAGCAGACAGGTGTTCCCAACCAGACTGTGACACAGGTAACTTTACAGCTCAGGTGAACACTGACTCACATGTCTTCAAAGTGCTGAAGTGTGAAAAGTCATGTGAGCACAAGTTACTTCTATTTCACAACGGCTCATACTCACCTGAGAAGCAACAGGTAGTTTGTGAGACACTCACTCACTTCAGGCTGACTAACCTGAGGCTCACAGTCACCGTTCAGCTAACAGGTGGTGTGAAAATACAGCAAATATCATCAGTTTTACAATTTAACCCGACTCGGCCACCATATTTATTAGCTAGCTGGAACAAGTAGCTAATGTTAGCTAGCGAAGTGATGGTAATTTGTAAGTCTAGGGAACGCAAAGTTAAAGTAAATCCTTAAAAAGATGTTGAATTAGAAGTTAACATTTACTTTTAAACCATTTGAGCTAAATTAACTGACAACATCAGGCATAATTTCCATAAGTAGTTTAAAATGTTAGCAAGAAACGCACATTTTTTTCAGTCCATCCCCACCTGAACACAGCAGCTCCCAGGGGAAATGTTTTTCGACCAGACAAGTTAACAAAACCTTTTAGCCAAGCTCTTTGGATTGTGAGGATTTCTCTGAAAGTCTAAACAAAGATGTAGACATTGTTTGTGGCTGCTCTCGTTCTGGAGAAACAAACAGTGATCATCAACACCCTGCAGATAAATCCGCCATGTTTGATCCCCCTTTATAACGTACAGGTGAAAGACACTCACTTTCCCTTCAGGCTCCTGTGGCGGCTCGTCTCCATTGTTTGGCTCGTCTTGTTCGTCTTTGTGATTCGTCCTTTCAACCGTCCGTCACCTGCAAGATTAGAAAGAAGAGCAGTGGTAGTTTCACGTCTCTTCGTGCAGGTTTTTGTGTGTATTTGTGAAAGTTTTTAGTGAATTTGTGGAGGTTTGTGTATATTTGTGGAGGTTTTGTGTATTTGTGGAAATATTTTGTGAATTTGTGGAGGTTTGTAGAGATTTTGTGTGTCATTCTGGAGGTTTTTGTGTATTTGTGGAGGTTTTTGTGTATTTGTGGAGGTTTTGAGTGTATTTGTGGAGGTTTTCTGTGTCATTGAGGAGGTTTTATGTGTCATTGTGGAGATTTTGTATGTCACTGTGGAAGTTTTTGTGTATTTGTAGAGGTTTTGTGTGTTTTGTTGAGGTTGTGAGTCTCTGCGGAAGTTTTGTGTGTCATTGTGGAGGTTTTTGTGTATTTGTGGAGGTTTTGTTTGTCATTGTGGAGGTTTTGTGTATTTGTGGAGGTTTTGAGTGTATTTGTGAAGGTTTTGTGTGTCATTGTGGAGATTTTGTGTGACATTGTGGTGGTTTTTGTTTATTTGTGGAGGTTTTTGGTTATTTGTGGAGGTTTTGTGTGTCATTGTGGAGGTTTTGAATGTATTTGTGGAGGTTTTGTGTGTCATTGTGGAGGTTTTGAATGTATTTGTGGAGGTTTTGTGTGTCATTTTGGAGGTTTTTGTGTATTTGTAAAGGGTTTTTAGTGAATTTGTAGAGGTTTTTAGTGAATTTATGGAGGTTTGTGGGGATTTTGTGTGTATTTGTGGAGGTTTCGGGTGTTTTGTTGAGGTTTTGAGTCTCTTTGCAGAGGTTTTGTGTGTCATTGTGGAGGTTTTTGTGTATTTGTGGAAGTTTTTTGTGAATTTGTGGAAGTTTATACAGATTCAGTGTGTCATTGTGGAGGTTTTTAGCCTCTTTGCGGAGATTGTATGTGTATTTGTGGAGGTTTTGAGTAAATTTGTGAAGTTTTGTAGAGTTTTTGTGTGTATTCATGGTTATTTTGTGTGTCATGGTGAAGATTTTCAGTCTTTTTGGAAGGTTTTCTGTAAAAAGCATTTAACATGTGTATACACTGAGGGTCACAACATTACAACCAGTGACAGGTGAAATAAATAACATGGATCATTGTGTTCCAATGCCATGTTCGGCTGTGCAACCATGAGTCCCCAGCATTCATGTGGACGTCTCTTTGACAAACAGCAGTCACCCAAACACAGCTGCAGACCGAGTACACCCCCTTATGGCAGCAGCACTCCTTGATGGCAGTGCCCCCCCAGCAGGACAACGCGCCTGCAACACTGCAAAAACTGCTCAGGAACGACCCGAGGAACGTGGGAAAGAACTCAAGGTGTCGACCTGGCCTCCAGATTCCCCAGATCTCAATCCAGCTGAGCTTCCACTGGATGCAGTCTGAGCCAAGAACGATCCACGGGGGCCCCACATGGATGGGATTTGGTTCTGGCGCATCCCATAGATGCTCCACTGGATTGGGATTTGGAGAATGAGGAGGCCAGTTTGTCACCTTGGGTTCTTTGCCATGAGGGGGTGCAGTTGGTCTGAACGGTGTTTGGGTGGGTGGTGTTTGTCAAAGAGGCTCCACAGAAATGACAGAAGTCAAAGTTTCCCAGCAGAACATTTGATTGTAACATGTACATGTAAGATATACATGTTAAATAAAATATAATTATATCATTTATATTATATATAAATGAGATAAAATACATGCAGGCTTTCTAAACTCTCATACTGTTTATATTTCCTCCCAGTAAACAAAATCCATTTAACATGTTGAACTGAAACACGGCCAGTTGCCAACAGCTTGCAGCTCGCTTGTTTGCCTTTTTTAATTATTTTTTTGAAAAGACAAACAGAGACAGAGGGACTGACAAATCTCACACTTTCTGCCTTTAACTTTTGCACCTATACTGCACTGACCTTGTTGGACCAGATGTCTCTCCTCTCCAGGTCTGATCACCATACAGGTCAGAGCTGGTCCACCTGAAAGTAAACCAAATGTATAAAGTCCTGAGAACATTTAGTGCTTTATACACAAGTAATATGATTTCAAAGTCTATCTTTTGAAACACATGGAGTCAGTGCAGTGATTTAAATAACACATTAAACCAGAACTAAGACAAACACACTGAATACATTCTGTGCAGCAACAATGAGGCTGCATATTGTGTGTATAAAGTACTTAAGCTGCTCAAAATGACCTTCTAGATGCTGACATACTAACATACTGAGACATTATTACACACAACACATGGAGCCTGTTAGCTAACTGTGCTGTAGTCAGATATTCAGCTGTAACGATGCTAGTATTAACAAGCTAACATTACACAGCAGGATAATGGCGTCATGCTAACACTCTCCAACAGACACACGTGTTAGCTAACATGCGAACCTGTCTGTAAAAACACGACGATTAAATGACTCAAAAGTCTTTATTAGCTCATTATAGTGTCAGTATCCGTTAATAAAGGCAGCTGAGCCGCTGCTAACGTGTTTTCAAACCGTGCAGTACATCTCGAACAACTTTAAAGTAAGCTAGCTAACATAACATACAACAACTCACTTAAACTGGCCAGTAGACGTTAGCTAACCAGCTTTCATGCCGTTCAAAATAATAAATACATTTTAAAAAACGTCATGCCGACTTTACCGAAACTAGCGACTTGTTTAGAGATAGTGACCTAAATGAGACATCTTCAGCTTCC
>CAEMYA010000103.1:2285831-2350297 GCA_903131615.1 Diplodus sargus | reverse complement strand
GAGCAGGCTGTTTGTTTTTTTTTTTATTTACAGTTTCTCTTTACTTGTTTCATGAGTGGGCAGATTCAAAACACATGAAACCAGTGCTCGGGAAAAACAGGAATGCCGCGGTAATTGTGTTGCTCTGTAGCTGTGGCTCGTTGCCTTGTGTGGTGCAGCGATGACAGTGTTGTTTCTCGCCTGAATGAGCCGCGTCCAGAAAGAGCTCAGGGAGTTCTGAGACAGTAAAACCTCTCCGGCCCACTCGCTTTATCTCTCTCTATGTCTGGCATGTTTATTTTAAGCGGCGCCGGAATGTAACTGAGTACAATAACTCGAGTACTGTACAAGTTTAAGATACTTTGTCTTTACTTACCATCCTGTTCAGTGAAAATCATTTATCTTATCAAATAAACAGCTGGATTAAAGGTCCATTATGTAGGATTTAAGGCGATTTAGAAGGAAAAAATGTAATTAAACCTCGATAGTGTATAATCTCTTGCTTAAGCTAAATAAACTGAATACAAATCTGTGGCGACCAAAAAAGGTATTTTAAGCCAAACCATGATGTTTTCCTAACCTTAACCAACGTGTTTTTGTGCCTAAAACATACTTTGCTAACATTCATTCTGCTGATTGTTTTGGTTTAAAGGGATCCGTGAATATTTTGTGTTCACTTGTAGCTATTCTTAAAGGTGAGGCAGTGACAGGATGAGTAAAATGGGGACAAAAGTAAGTGGGACAAAGGTAAGTGGGTACGTAGACTGTAGGACAAAGGTGAGGGAGCCAACGGGTTCGACAGCACAGTGGGTGAGATAAACAGATCAATATTTGGAGGTTGATCAGGTCCAGCGATGACCTAAAAAACTTCCCTAATCTCTCACACTGTGGACGTCATAAGTCAGATCAATGCTGAGAAGATGACTCAATTGTGTGCAGACAAACAAACAGTACAGGTCGTATTGAACTGGTATCTATGTTCTTTTATTTTGCACGTGGAATAATGAAGTAAAAACAAAGTCCAAGCCCTTAAACAGCTGCATGTTGTCCATTTTCGAAGTCATAGTTCAGGTCAACTGACGTTGCTGTCCGTACTGTGGCTGTAGCTTTTTGGGACAGAAAAGCTACAGCCACAGACATAAAAGTAAACACCTTGGTTTTGACTGAGATGTCTCAACAGCTGTCGGATTGATTGCCAGAAGATTTCGCACCCTCTGACATTCACAGTCCCGAGAGGATGAAGGCAACACGAGGTTAACATTTGAGTGAAACACCTCGACAGCTACTGAATGAGTTGTCATTACAAACGCACAGTTGATGACAAATCATCTGCAGAACTAAAGTAAATAAACCCATGAACACTGAGTTTTTTCAAGCAAGCTGAGGTCACAGCATCGTGCGCCATCATCAGGTCTAATTCTTTGTTTTATGACTAAATATCAGCCTCAGCTGTACTCTGTGTTCCTGCCAGTCAGCAAATATTGGAATTCTGTCCTGCAAAACTAGGGTAGTAAACATGGTGAGCATCATACCTGCTGAAAATCAGCATCCGCGTCTTCGTTGTAAGCGTATAGCTGCACATAAAAAGCATCGTACACTTCTTCTTCTCACTTTTAGTTTGTACTGCAGAGGCCCTACATAGTATACATGCAACTTAAAGGAAGACCTACTCAAACATCTGTTGCATTCCCTATACTGGAGCCCGACAGATGCTCCATTTTTGGGAGCCAATGCTGATGGAGAATTAAAAAATCTTATATTGATATATATCATCTCTCAAATAGGGTGATATTTACATTTATGGCATTTAGCAGATGCTTTGTGTCCAAAGCAACTAACAGTAATTCATACACATGCATACCAGGGGAATCGAACCAGCAACCTTCCAATAACAAGAAGCTGGCTCTACCCCCTGAGCCACAGCCGTGTTATCAAACACTAAGATATGAAATGGAGGCGGGATATTTTTACAGTTTAACAATCAACGTCATTGTCTAAAATGACGTCAGTTCAAGTATTCAAATGGGGAACGCAGCTTCAGTCAGCTGACATGTGGGACAGTGCAACAAAACATGCTTTAGTGAAAGCTAACATGTCGCTATGCAGTTTAGCACAAACATTTTGGGAGGCTTTCATAATGTAAATGTTTTTTAATTGCATTTAAAACCTCATATAATCATAAAACTGGTGTGACTGCAGTAGAGAAGCAGGAGGGTGTGTAGGTACATGTGTGTAAGAGGAAGTCCGATCTTAGATGGACTTAAGTACTTGAACAAATACTGCACCTGTAAAAGGTGTGGACCGGGCAAACAAACGCTGAGAGCCAAGAAAGAGTAACAGAAAATACATGCATTGAAATTGAATTGATAAAGTTCCTCCCCTCTTCTTCGTGTCTGTTGCTTTAATAGGCACGTGTGTGCTGTGACATACTGGACTCTGCACATCGGCAGTTTTTAATGGTCTCAAAGTTTATCTGGCACTGATAAACATGTTAACTACGGTGGCTTTGTTCTCAGGGTGCTAATGTGGCCCGAGATCCCTTCATGTGGGCCGTAACGACACACAGAACGCTGTTCTCACTCACAGCACGCATCCGTAACACCCCGAAATCTCCCGCTGAACCCTCCTCAAAATAAAATCTGTTTCTCATTCTCTGTGTTTTCCCATCCCCCCACAACTTTTTTCTCTTAAAGGCTTCACCCCATGTCTTTGTTTGTCTCTTCCCCCCTCTGGAATGAAGCAGGAGTGTGTGCGCCCATCTCCCTTGAACTGTTTATTGTCTTAGCGAGCCCTGTGGATAGGCAGAAACACCCATTAGGCAAACGGTCTCGGACTTCCTGCTTGTTGCAGCACACAGGGGCAGATAAATATTGAGGAGAAATCAGCTGCCTTGTGGGAAAGAGGCCAACAGATTTTATAGCAGCATCTCAGGCCCACATTGTGAACGTCTCAGTATTCAGATCCTGATAAGGGATTTAAGGACAAAATCAAGTTCCTTCCAGCGAAACAAAAGTGTCCTCATCCAGACTCCCACTCACTCGCTGTCCGCCCCTTTTGTTCGTCCTCCTCATTAACGAAAACAGAGTGAATATACCAATTAAGGACACTCACATCGCTCTGCCAAAAGCATCCTCACATGCTGTCAACCGGAAAACATTTGAGAGAAGACGGTGAAGTCTGTGGTAATTAAACAGAACGCACATTAAAGAGTTGGAGCTTTTCCAGACATGACTTCAGAGTTCATCGTGTTTTTCTGGTGGTATTCTTGCAGGGTCAGGTCCGATTTTTTTTTTTTACTGTTACAGTGTCCGGAGCATGTGATGGAGGTCGAGGAATGTTAATTTAATGAGCTGCACTTTAGCTCAGGAGTGGCTTGTGTGCGTGCTGTGGGAGTGTACAGCACGGGCTTTTTCACATGACAGAAAAGAAACTTTCACCTTTACGTTCTTCAAATGAGGACGCGCAGACTAACAGTTTGTTTAATAAACCTACAGAGTATATACAGCGCACATATCTGAGCTCCTTGTGATAAGAAGGATCAGAGTGCAGGATCTGAATGAGGGCGTCACTGACTTAATCTACAGCTGTGTTGCAATTCTAAGTACCGTCTTCAACCCTCTGATTTGATCATCATGTTTCTCTCTGACCCACCCAGTCAATCTTCTAAAGTGCTTGCGCAAAGTTCACAAAGCTTTACAAAGCTGTGTCACTGGATTGCATCATATTGGAAGCAGGTATTCAGTGTGTGGTAGTTTCTGAATGACAGCAGGCTGCTCTAACAAAAAATGATTTCATAAAACGGCGAAGCCCCTCGTGTCTGGTGGTAATTCTCTGTTTCCTAACTATTAGGTAGAGTTATAAAATCTCTATTTAAATTCCCCTGCGATCCTGAAGCTGGTTTCTGCAACTTGGGTACTTTACCTACAACCCTAACATATGTTACTATATACTATATGCATTGATAATGGGTTATTTGCCCGTATTGAGCAAAAGTACCAAAAAGTAACCCTTTTAAAATCTTATTTTGGTAAAGTGAGAATTATCCCTACTAGTAGAACCAAAGTCATAGAGTATCTGATATTAAATGTACGTAAGTATTAAAAGTAAATTACTGATTACACATCTTGCTGATTATCCGATCTGACATTTTATCGAGAACGTGCTTCTTAAAGTAGCTGATATCGAACGTACTTCAGTATTAAACATAATTTTCTGTCAATAATGTACCTCAGTGCCAAAAGTAAATGTTTACATGTTTGTATTTACTGTACACCGTGGGTCGACTAATCACTGGATGTGATATTTAGCATTTTTCTTTTAATCCAATTACCAACAAAATAAACTGATTTAAAAACACACTACTTTTACTCTGATGCAACAAGAGAGTAACGTGCAAAGTAACTAATGTTAGTGGAGTAAAAGTACTATATTTGCCTTTATGTGTGAACTCACTGTACTTGAGTAAACAGTTACATTCCATCACTGGTACTGAGTACTTCTACACCTCGAGTACATCTTCCTGATAACACTACATGACTGTATTGAAGACACATTATCAGTGGATCACTGCTCCTGCAGCTGTACTCTAAAGTATCCGATTACTTCCTGCTTACAGCAGCTGTGTTCGGGGTGTCTGTCGACGGCTCGTGGCCTCTCCCCCTCTACGCGCACGTGCGGTTTGTCAGATTCTTCTACAGTCGTACGCATGCGCGTTGAACGTAACTCGTCTTCATCACCATCCGCAGAAGTTGCCCCAGTCTGTGTGGTACCCTGAGCTGCCATCGTATCAACGTGGACCCGTTGTCAAGAGCGAGGACGCCCCGGTCGACTCTCTCCCTCTCTCACACACACACACACACCGAACCCCGAACCCGAACCGAGCCTCTGCCGGACACAACCGTCCATCCCGGTCTCCTCTACGGTGAGTAAACGGCTGAACTGAGGGCTAATAACCGCCGTGCGCGCGATGTGTCGAGACAAAGAGGCAGCTGCTGAATGAAACGGCTGCTTTTTCAGCCTCCTCGCATCTGAACTTGAGCTTAATGAGCAGTTAAGTTGTTAATTAGCCAATGTTAATTAGCTAGCTCCGTTAGATTTTTTTAACGAGTCGATACTCTGTCACGCTGTCGCCGTTATTTCCTTTTCATTCCGACCGGACGCACATGATTAAAGTAAGTGGTTTTATAGGGCAGTTTGAGTCGACGTAGCTTCAGTCAGTGTGGCGTGATGATGCTGGCGCTATGTTGTTGTTGATTTTTTTAAATAACATATCCACATGTTGGTTCACTGTGGCTGCACATCTGACTCAGCCGGTATCTGCCTCGTTCGTTTGACAGCACCGGTCCCTCAAGGTCACTGGACCCGGAGTCTGATCAGCCACAGCTCGGCGGGGAGAAGGTGATCATCGGATCGGCCGTGGCTGTGATTGCCACTCGGCGCTGCGGTGCATGTGACCGCGGCCTCTCTCTCTCTCTCTCTCATGTGTTATCTGCCCTGAGCAGAGCTGAATGAGCCTCACATGCTGGCTGTTTTTAAGGGTCAGACCTCAATGGAGGGATCACACGACAGACACACGCGCTGCCTCCCGTGCAGTCCCCATTGTCCCTAAACGGCCAAAGCTGCCTGTCTATTAATAATTGTGTAACCAGGGGGGGGTGTTGTGTAATTGTAGCGCAGAGAGTGGATGTAGAAGCACAGGACCTGGTTACATGCAAACTTTTTTTTTTTTTCCATTGGTGAGTGTAGGGATGCTTCAGCTCCAGGGGAGCCGTCCTCTGAACTCTGAACTCTCTGGAGGACTGAATATTTCCATCTGGACATCAGTAAAACATCTGTAGAGTCAAATTTAAGATCTTTATATGATATGTTTCGTAGACTACCAGATCTCGGCACGTAAGAGCCGTACTTTTGTTGCTCAGTAAGTTGTATTTATTTTATTTTGACACAAAGATTTTAATTTCTACTGCACATGAATGTCCCAAATATCTGTCTCCTTCATTTCTAATAATTGGTAATGGCCAAGAAAAAGCCAGGTAGGTCGACCCCCTTGTGTAATGACAATTTAATTAAAAAGGTCAGGTGGTTCTCATTTTGCTTGCTTTCAGGACATGTTCTGATACTCGTACCCGGTTCTACGCTGAAAATACGTTTATTGTACTCCGTTGTGCAATCTATATGCTTTTGCCTAATCTTTATTGTTTCGACTTGTCACTGACTTAAGTTCAAATGCACCATAACAGGAGTGTACCTTCACTAGTGCTGACTCGCCTATTAGTGTTTGGTGTGTGTGTTGTTGTTGGCGGTTATCCATGAATCACTAAATGTGGGCAGAGTAGCAGAAACTGTGCAATCTGGAAATCATGATCAAAGATGGAGCTTTATAGGTGAGCGTGAGTGGAGAGATGCGACATAAAATATGAAAGCTCATGATGAGGTATGTTGGTCAAGGGGCTTAGAGGAGGGGACAGCAAACCACTGGAAATAAGTCTGCGGTGTGTTCTCTCTTACAGTGTGTCTGTGAGAAGTGAAGCGTAGTAATGATGAAAACAGAAAGCCACTAGTAGAACCAGATGTGGGGTGAGTCTATGTCTGAAGTTGTTAGTGTCTGCTAGGCCTCATTCATTCATTCATTCATTTATAGGCTTTTAAGCCCCAAAGGTAATCAGCCATATTTCAGCATTTTAGAGATTAAATTGGGTTCGGGAAGAGGAAAGAGCCCTCAAAACATAGTTTTACTGGCGTCCAAGAGTGAATTCAGACCTGTTGTCAACATCTGTCCTGAGTGAACCGATCGCAAGTAGACAGCTGTATGCTCATCAGTTCTAACCTTGCATGAACATTGATGAACACTGGAACAGTGGAACAGTGAATTTAGAGGAAGGCCGAAAAGTTTGTTGTATACATGTTTCACAAAGTTGATAAACTTTCTCATAACTCAACAACTCATAGAATTGAGTTTTTTTTTTTTTTAAGAGAGTCTGGGGACTTTCTCGAATGTTTAGTGTTTACAGTGTTTGTAAAGTTTGACATGTGCTCCATCAACAAAATCTCATAAACTTAGTCTAACATCTAAATTGCTAAGTGCTCGGAGGTAACACGCACTTCAGACACAGAAGCAGACAGGCTGGTACGGCGATGCTGTGATAAACCGACAGTTTTTACAAGGAAAGAAACAGTAAATGTTTTGCATTAACTGCCCAGTTTACAAGCTCAGATAATTCCGAATTTGTTTAAGCTGTTTTGCAAAGCTTATGTGTCTCCTCCTGTAGCAGCTCTCAATCATGCGATTTCTTAAGGGAGGGTGTGTTCACAAACATCTGCAGGTTAAGAGAACCTAAACATGTAATCTACATGACTGACAAGGAAATTAGACAGCGTGTAATCCATTCTGCTCGTTGTTGTGGACATCAGTTTAGTTGGTGGTCCTTCAATGCGGCCCGGGACACATGTGGGCACACACTTCCAAAAGAATGCGCTCACACACGTGGACCACCTCCCAATGCGGTCTGAGAAGATCATTTCTCAAATGCGTCCTCAGTGCGTTCACACCTGTAATTAGATCAACCGACTTGTGATCAGATTACCCAGAATGCATGTTAAAAACCAGGTCTGAACAGCCTCTAAAACGACCTACACTTGAAGACTTAAAATGCCAGTTGTGTGTTGTGGAGAATGTGGATACAAGTAACCAAAAACCTGAGCGGCTCGGTGTCCGTGGCGGCGGGTGTCTTCATGTGCGGCTGCATGTGTGTTTGCATGTAAAGGCCAAGCACAGCTGCACATGTTTGAGTCGGCGTGGTTGCAGAGCTATATGTGCGCGCCCTTTGAGTGCACTCAGGATTACGAGTGTGTGCGAAAGGGATATATGGGGTGGCCTTAACATTAGTTAATGAGGTTTAAGTAGAGCTAATTTAGTGCTAATCTAGCAAGTATAACAAAGCCATTGAGCTGCTGAAAACACATTAGTAATGCTCGGTAACGAGGTTAAATTGTTTGAGTGGCCTTGTTTGATGCATTTAACACAGCTGAAAGTTCAGTGTTGTGAGATCGTGGATCTCTTTTATGAGAGAGAACTGGACATGAATGGCAGTAACGCAACAGTGAATTACACAAAAACACACCAAAATAATGAAATGGTGTAGTTTGCACACAGACAGTCTGGACTCCAGAGGATTTCACCATAGCTTTAAAAGTGTTCAGTGTTATCAGTCTTTATGTCTGTGCAGGAAAACATTTCACACAGTCATGGTGACTGTAAAATGACACTCATTCATGGAAGGAATGAAAGGTTCCTTCCTGCCTTCATTCTTCCTTCCCACTCGTCGCAGGTTTTCTAAGAGGCTTCAGCATCCTGTTTTTTATGTGCACTACTTGGAGATTTTGGGAAATCCATTAGAACAAAGACGAAGCATCTTTAATAGTAGCTGTGACATTGTTTCCCCTGGATTGAACCCTGTAATGATTGGGAATAAAACGTAGGTACACGAAGGGAACTTGGGATTTCCCAAAACTTGGGATTTCAGGTAACTCCGGCCCCTCGACACACTTTGGTAAAGGGAGCGTTTGTTGCTGCAGAATGAATGGCCTCATTGATGAATCCTTCAGGAGTTGTCCTGCTTTGCCTGGTGCCCACACACACAAACAGAAGCTCACACGGACACACACACATGGACAGACACCTAACAGAGCACCAGCACAGAGCGAGCAGTGGGACCTCAGGGGAGATGGCAGCATAAATCCGTTCCCACTTGTGAAGAATGCTTCACATTAAGCCCAAAGTGAATATCGTATTCCTCCTCTGTCTTTTTCCATTTTAACTCCTGGTGCAGCTGAAGTGGGTCTAACTGTGTCAGACAGACAAAACCCCTGAAAGGTTTCAAACCCACTTTGTGCTTCATGGTGCCAGCTGTGCTTGAACTAAACAGGACACTTTTGAATCAAACCCTATTGACCTTTCGTCTAGCCCTGCCCCCACTGAGTTACTTTTTCAAGCTTGTCAATAATGCTGCTCTCACCCAGCACATATGCAGTTTACTAGGCTTGCGACACTCGTGGGTGTTGTCACACATAGTGGGACATAAACGATTACAGTAGTACCTCCCCCGCCATTGTTAAGCCTTTTTTTGTTTTTAAATAGAAAAGAAATCATGTATCAGTTGGTCTTTTTTGCTTATCAACCCCCACGTTAACTAAATAAAGAACTCATTTGACAAGCAGCCCAGTGCCTTGACGACAAGCAAACATTACAATGTTGAAGTAACAGTTTTAGCTAGCTAGCTTATTAAGCTAACATCCAAAGTATGGGCTTGATGACTACAAACATAATATCATGCTAAAGCACGAGGCTAAAGCTACATGTTCCAAGCAAGATGTCAGCAACAATTGTTTATTCATGTAGAAGACATGAAAATAACTTAATGGCATTGTTAATTTATTGCATCACAGAACCAGTTAGTTCTATGATGACAAATATGATAAGAAAACACTTACTAGGTTAGGTTACTATAGTACTGTAGTAGATTAGATAATAGCTCTTTGGGGAGCAGCCAATTGAATTCAGGACTACAATCCAAAATAAATAAATTCTCACCTAAGTTGCTCAAGTGCTGTAACGAAGGCAACTGGACTTCAGTTACTTATAAACATTTCACCTCTCATCCAAGAGGCTTCTTCAGTTCTAACTCAAATCCTGTTAGTGTTGAATGTCATGTTGTCATGTTGTTTTTTTATTTACTCAGAAGCATAACTTTATCTTGTCCTGTCCTGCTAAATTCGGTTTCATTGTGCAACCAGAAGGCTCTAGTTACGACCCGCTGTACCTCCCCTTCCATTTCCCACCCTGTGAGTACTTGAGATGGCTGATTTGTGTTGACAGCCTGGGCCTTGGATGACCTCACTGGTCCCAAGTTCATAGACAGCTCTTGGTCCAGAGTCAGTCCCTGACAAGGTCTCAGGTCGGTCAAATGGAAAGCTAGGTATAAGGACATCAGAGTAAGGAAACTTCTTTGACTCAGTTTAGTTGTGTTATATGTGGTCATGCAGTTAATGGGTAACTTACTTGGTCTGAGAAAAAGTCCAAAACTCAAAGCTATTCCCTGTCATTGCTATAAAATGGTCTTAAAATGACGACTTAATGATCCAGTCTTGGTCGTCAGTGAAGAGGGAGACTTGGACGTACTGAAGTCACTGTCGCCACCATACATGTTGGACATAAAAGACACTGTAGTCACATGAGTGAAACGGGAAACGTTGCCAGCCTGTTTTAAACTCATTGACCTCTGGATGACTGCCAGCTGTTATATGTAGGCATTACCATGGCAGGCACAGGCCATGTACAAAAAGTCAGAGGGAGGGAGTCACAATCTGAGCTTTGAGAGGGGCCGGGGGGAGAATGGAGGTGGGGGTGCCTGGGTTTGAATGCATTTTTTGAATGTGTGAAGTCGGTGTGTTTAAGCCGAAATGGGGTGTGAAGTTGCTCTTTACGTTGGACTAACAATGGGTTCGGTTGCACTAAAGTGTAGATTGTGTAAGAGACGGATATCTTTTAATTATAACTGACACCAGTTCCATTTACAGGCCACGTGGAAGCCTTTATGTGAGCCTTATCTTTCAGCACCGGAATGTTTTGAGTAATACAGGCACATGTTACAATCTTTTGTAGTCCTAGTTTTAGGAACATTCATTAACTTCATGCCAGCATCATAACTTGAGTTATGACATGATGATGATAGCAACTGTCTCCCTGATCTCTGCCGCCAAACATTCTGGTACATCAGCACATAAAATCGCACTGAGGGCTTGTAAAAAGATGTACGTTTGTGTGTTTGCCCCAGTTTTTCCTTGTATGACCTAGACCTAGATTTTATAAATGTGCATGATCAGACTACTGAAGCAGTGAAGTTGTTGCTACACTGTTCTGTAGGGACAGTATGCACACTGTTGGTTAGCCATATAAGTATTTGAATTTTGTGGTTTTATCATAATTTTTTATCAAGATCATGTCGCACAGTCCAAGTCCAAAGTCAAGTTTGGCTCAGTTGTTGGTTGTTTTCTCAAAGATTGATTTATCTGCAGTTTCGTTGTTAGCCGATATGAAAACTCTTTGGTTTTAAAGAACACAGTGCAGAAAATTATGCTTGGAGTGATTTATGATTATAGATTTTTTAGTGAAGTTTACTATTTATTTCACTCATGTCCTTCTAAACAATAATGTTTATTGTTGAACTGTAAAATAATGACCCCATTTGAGGGATCACTGCAAAAACTTTGTGTACATTGGCTGATTTATTGATATCAGATTTCTTTACTTAAATATAAATATTTCTTGTTTTGTACATTCAGCAGTCTGGAGTTTTTCATGTCTGAACTAAAGGAGGACTTGCTTAATAGTTCCTCCTGTAGTCATCACATTCTTTCTCTGTACAGGAACTAAGTTGCAGCCGAGGTCAGGACCTGGTCATTACCGTACTGTTGGTTCAGCTAGCGCTAATGTGTATGTCACCACTTTTGGACTTGTTTTTGTAAGAAGGTCTAGTCTGAACTGTGTTTGGATCAATACCACAAAAAGTTGTGCATTTTGAATATAAAGGCTTCAGTGGAACAGATGAAAGGTTGAGTGGCAGCAGTACAGAGATAAATGAGTGTTTGCACAAGCATGTGTGAGTATGCATGGCTGTGCTGGTGAAGTCACTGGAGGAAGAGCAATGTGGCAAACAATTCTGTGAGAAACAAGAGAAGTCCTGCACGTCTTGGCCAGTCTTGCTCTCTGGCCACTGGCTGACCTGTTGATGCACATAAATCACACTCTTCTCAGCTTTCAATAAATTAAAGGCCAAGGCCACGGTATTCGAGTGTAGAAGGGATGACATAAGTTGCGATTTAATCCCCACCCTCAACTATTTCAAGGATGGTCAGTTGCGTGTCAAGTGTTGAGGAGGAAGAGAAAACAGAAAGGATTTCCCATATTTTGGTCTATCTATCTCTAAATTTCTGGAGTGGGCTCCTGGCTCACTAGACATTAATGGTATAATGTCTGTAATGAACGATCTGACACTTGTATAATCTCTGTGAAAGGCTATATTTCAACCAAAACAATACTTTCCTAAAGTGAACCAAGTATTTTAGTCGCCTAAACCCAACCAAATATTACAGTTCCCAAAACATAACCAGTGTCATAGTTTCCCTAACCTAACACATATTTTTTGTTCCTCAAACCTAACAAAGTGTTTTAGATCCCTCCCTTAACTACAGTTCCAAAAACTTAACCAAGCGTTTTTAGTTCCCCAAACTAAACTTGCACTCGATGCGGTTTTGATCGCTATCTCTCTTGATCCAAGTAATGGTGTCAGATTGAGTGACGAACGTCATCGTTAGTGGAACTCCGACACTCCACACACTGACAGTCTTTGTGGATGTCTGTGGCGCTTCTGTTGGTGAAGAGTCTGACCATCTGCACTTGATCCAGCACTGAAGACTGTCCAACTCAAAGTTCTCGTATAACTGTTAGGGTTCACGTCTAGGTCTGTCTGTGTGTTAGCAAGCGCCAAAGTGTGGTAACTGACACCACCTGAGGAGACGAGTGTTGAGGAAGTGGAACTTCATACGCTCGTGCACATTTCTGGGTGTGCTGACTGTTTGGTTTTCTGACGTCATCAGTGTGACTGTTTGTTGGTTTTGAGCCCTGCACACGTCTGCATTTGTTGACTATTCTCAGAAGAGTTTGACCCGGACTACGTGGTGCAAAACAGAGAAGCTGTCTCTTTGTAATACAGTGTAACTGTAAATCATAAATGAATAGAGGGAAGTACACTCCCTTTGTTTGAGAACTTCATACTAAATTCTGGTGAATCCAGTCTTTTTTTTCCAGAGCTGCAGTATTCATTTAGTCACGAGGGGCTTCCTCATGACTGTGCAGTTCATTTTACATTTCAGACTCTCCTCATGAGTCTTTGGGTTAATGTGCGTGTGCACGGAAGAGTTCACGTCCAGCTATATGATAGTGTTTCAAGGTCAAATTATTTTTACGCAGGTAAAACTGTGCTGGCCTGAATATGACGACGGTTTCCTTTCCAGGAAATGTGATCTGTTTTGGTGTCTGTAGTAATTTAACCCATCTGCTAAACTCATTAAATGAAATGCAGAGCGCAGTCCAACAGGGACTGTGCAGGCTCTATCTTTACCCACTACTCTTTAACCTGAGCTCCTGCACTCTTGATTTGGAGCCCAGGCAATCGTGTAATGGCTCTTACACTGTAACTACATGAGATTTAATACACCATTTATGGCTGGTATGGCTTGCTGTTAGCAAATGAGAGCCTAAGCTTTCATCATTCACTCCTTAAGTGAATCTGGTTTAATCCACCAACTCCTGAGAAACACATAAACGTGTTTTCCAACGTTTGTGTGTGTGTGTGTGTGAGCTTCTGTTTGTGTGTGTGGGCACCAGGCAAAGCAGGACAACTCCTGAAGGATTTATCAAATATAAACACCAACGAAATAAACACAGCCTTTGCCAATGTCAGCAACAAACTCCAATCTTAGGAAATGCAGCATGAGCTTTCAGGGAACAAGAGCAGAGATGCTACGTCACACAGTTTTCGTCTCTTCTGTATTAAATCACTTTAAAGTTGCATGCTGTATGTTTATGTCATGTTTGTTGATGAATGATCTGAGAGAGAGATGGTAAAGACGAGCTGATGGATGATTTACCTCGGCTTTGTCGTTTGGTGCTGGCAGGTAGCATACATTCAGATCGTTGGTTTTACATGGGAGTTCTTGCCAGAGTCATAGGATGTTCAGTCCTTGTGTGCACACTAGATAAACCTTAACAATGAGCTAAACAAATCGCTAAAGAGTCAGATGATCCTTCTCAACGGGTAGCTGCTGAAAACCCCTTAATATAAACATTTCTGTTATATTAATTAGCAAAGTGTTTCAAAGTTTTCAAAAGAAGTAAATGAAAGCTCACCGTTAAAAGAGCATCATCAAAAATATGCAAGACCACCGGAAACTGTCGCCAGTTGCACATTTGATTACTAGAAACGAATATACTTGAGTGTTATCAGAGGAGAAAAGCGTGGCTGTGTAAATCGTTGTACGTATATGCGTCTTTATGTGTACATTTATAGACACGTGTCAAGTTAAATCTGCCACATCTGTCAGTCCTTGTAATTGTTTGCAAACATTCTTTGTGGTGGAGAGACGGGAAACAAGTAGAAAGAAGTGAAAGCTGTCTGCAGCTCGATCTGTCTGCACACACTGTGAGCTCAGCCGAGTTAACCAGTCAGTGTAACAGGCTGACCGTTGTAATGATTTTTAGAGCATTGTTGTTTAGCGCATGTTCCAGGTTAAATGCCTGACTTGGCTGGTAATCACTTAATACGAGGCTACTGAGGCTAATCAGTATTTTAGGACACTCGGTTTGTCCGCCAGCTCCATCCCGAACAAAATTATCTTTCTGTCTTACGTGATGGCATTACTCAGCTTTCCTTAAAATCTAGTACAGATTTAGTGTGAAGTGCCAGTGTGGTTTGTGGTTTTGCATCCAAGAGGCCATGTAAGGCAAACGGCCCAAACAGTAGCGCAGTGGATGTCAGAGCCATAAATAGCTTAGTAATGTGCGCCCCAAGTGGAAAAGAGGACATTTAGATGGATGCATTCATCGAAGAAGAAGAAGAGGCTGTTTTGGCAACAGTCTATAAAATACTTAGTCTGGTCACTTTGTACAGCATTCGACATAAAAACAGTTTGATTACAATGCTGAGGGCTGAAATCTGAGCTCAGCAGATATGTCGCAGTCTTCAGGGGCAATATGATGTTTTAAGTGAATTCTTCATAAAAGAGCAAACATTTTCCAGGAAGCTTCCTTCTAAGTGTGTAATTACAGACTTTTCTTACCGAAGTGTTAACTGGTTTGCCATCTTTTATTGCACTACAAGAAGTGAGTCATCAGTCTCCTTCAAATGTCAGCCAACACCAACTGGGATTGTGTTACATTTTGATACAGTTAGAAGGAAATTGCACCTCATTTTACAAGAGAAATGGCAGAGTTGTGATAGCCTGCTCTCCCACATGATTAGTCTTTCTACACTGAATGAATCAGCGTAATTGATCATTTAAGTTTTCAAGCAATTCTTTGGTTCTTTCGCTTCTAGTTCGGCTGCGCCTGTGTCTCCCTTCTCTTGGCCGAACACAATCAGACAATCAGTAATTTCACATTTTTGTATTTTAAAAAGTTCTTAACCAGTTTATGCACACAACTGCAATCATCATTCTAACCACAGAAAATGATCAAGTTATGATGTGTTTCATTTTGGTCAACTTGCGCAATAACTCAAATAGGGAGGAAGGAAGTCGGCGATTGTGACAGAACGCGAATGAAACTTTAAGACAGTACTTTGTCTTTACACATTTCTGCCAGAATCACGTAGACATCTTTTCATTAGAAATGGTGGTTGTTTAATCATAAAGACTTTCCACGAACTCATGCTGCTTACTGTACATCTTTTGATTTGGCTGACAGACACTTAGCAGCAGATATGACCGACTGTGCATTTAAGTAAACACGTTTTTCATTTCACAACATTTAAATATCGAGTTTGTGTTAATAACAGACATTTCAAACAGGTACAAAAAGTACCGGCTGGAGCTTGGTACGATGAAAAAGACGTGTACTTACACTGGCTCAAGTTAAAGTTCATAGAAAGTTAAGCATGTTTCGTTCGCTCCCACCTACACTAGTAAAATGAGGAAAGACTTTACACTGAAGCACTCAGGGTTTAGTCTTTGATTATCAGTCTGTAAGATAAATAAGACAAATGTTTGTCTACCTCTGGTATGTTGGCACGAGGCCCGGGCGCGGCACAGATGCTCTTTCTCACCATGACAGCGCTCGGCCGATAGGATTTCATAAAAATTACAAACCTTTTTTTTTCCTGCGTGTTTTGACTTCACCGCTGTACTCCTCCTCTCATTCCTCATTCCTCCTTCTCACCATAATTCATCCCTTAGCTCTCGGCAAATTAGATAAACATGCTGAGAAGTATGAAAGGATGATTTATGTGTTTGTCCTTCATTCCTTAAACCACCTGTATTGATTTTAACCAGCTGTCTGCTCCGTTTCTCCAACAGGTTTTGACTCCTGACCCCAGTGCACCTGCTGCTCCTCTGCACCCAGCAGCTGCAGCTGATTTCGTCTCCTTCTTCGTTGTCTTCTTCCTCGTGAGCGGACATGCCTCCAGCGCTGGGTGGGCCCCAGGGGTACACCCCTCCAGAGGGTGGCTGGGGCTGGGCTGTGGTGGTGGGAGCCTTCATCTCCATCGGCTTCTCCTACGCCTTCCCCAAATCTATCACCGTGTTCTTCAAGGAGATCGAGATCATCTTCGATGCCACGCCCAGTCAGGTGTCCTGGATCTCCTCCATCATGCTGGCTGTCATGTATGCTGGAGGTGAGTGGATTGAACTGCCTATGCCAACACTTAAAATCTGTGAAAAAATGTAATTAAAGTTCAAGCATCTCCATAACCTTCCATCAAAATATCAGAAATATTCCTCTTTAAAATCCCACAGTAGCTGAGCATCATGAGCAACATTTAAAAGGTTAAGGCAGACGCTTAATAACTGTAATTAGCAGATTCTCAGTGAACACAAACAAAAGAGCAGCAGGCGGATGGATTCTGCAGTGAATACGACATCAAAACAAACACAGAGGCTGCGCAGCTTGTAGCTTTGGTGGTTGATGCAGCAGTCTGCAAAAAAAGTGAAATTAAATTAGACGAGAGAGATTTTTGCGAGATTTTCCTTAAAAACAGGGAGAGTTTTGTTTTAAAGCTCTGCCTTTATTTTGTTCACCCTTCACTGAAGTGAAATCAAATACACACAATCCTTTTTTATCAGTCTGCCATCTCTCCGGTTCAGTCACATCTTGAATAACACTTAGTGGATATAAAAACAAGCGCTGGGACATTTTGGTTCTGTTGTAATCCATCTAAAGCTGCAGGAGAATGGCACACTGAATAACTTACTAAGTAGAAGTCTTTCACAGGATTTACATTTCCCTACATTTATCCTGATGTTCAGCAGGTAAAATTTTCACCACTTAGCTGAAGTGTGGTGATAGATGAAAACACAGAGGATCCTGAGACGGACATAAATGTCTGGATCAGATGTCAAGGCAATCCAAATAATATTACTCAAGATATTTCACTTAAAAAGAGCTGGTGGCGCTTGAGGAAACGTATAGGAATCACCAAAGTCTGTGGGATACATCCTGCAGGAAGCATTAATGTCTGTAATGTTTATCAGTCAGGACTGAAGTGGTTGATTGACATTGCCGTCCCTCAAACTCAGCAGAGGATGGTCTGCAGCGCTGCTTCAACTTAAGAACTGGTGGTGCCATTAAAATGATTTCAACACAGTCAGCTCTTGCACTCAGTTAACCTTTCATTGGCACGGCTGCAACAAAAGCCGAACCATTTACATGCTGAGGCCGGATTAAAGAAAGAAAGACTGATCTAGTTTCAGGTTTGGTGAGGTTTCAGATCAGGTTTCTCTCGCTGAATTGGTGAAGACAAACACAGTCTCTCTTCTCTCTCCTGCAAATCCCACATGGTCCCATTTTCTCTCTGTCAGTTAAAATCTCTGCATCTAAAAATGGTATCTGCTCCTTCCACTTACTCATTCACTGGTCGTCAGAGCTGTGTGCCAGCCTGCAGCCTTACTCGGTCGGTTTATTCGTTTAGAAGAGGAAACTGGTGAGGGAGGAACAGAGGGGAGGAGTGTTGCATAACGGCAGCCAGATGTTGGAGTAGTTTTCTTTTTTTCCTTCCTCCCTCTCGTTTCACAATTCTCTAAACCACCAGTTAATGACATCATCGTGCCTGATTTTTTTCCTGTGAGGTGAAACAAAACCAGGGCAAAAATGACCAAAACGGTTCCTCCCTGGTAACACATGAGGCGCAGCACGTACGTACTTCCACAAAGGTTTTTTTTCTTTTTCTACTGTGACTGGATGACGTCAGAAGCAGCTGACTAATGGTGTGAGCTGGTTGAAACTGCACACACACGTTCTGCACGTAGTGTAGGTAGAGGGGAAATAGATGTGTGCCACATATGCATATTGGTTTCCGGGAACAAACTGCAACAAGAGGAAGGAGTTGCATCATTTCAAGCTGCTGCTGTTTAGTCAACACTGTAACAAACCAACGAAAAACACACAAACAGCAACAACAACAAAAGAAATGATAGATAAATACATTTAGATAAAGAAAGAAAACGACCCCTGAAGTTTTATTTAGCTTCTCATTTTCTCCACTGTGATATATTTAAATATATTCCTGACCATAAGAAGCACGACAGAGGAGTGTGAACCAAAGATATCATCGTATTTCAAGGTTCATTTATTTATAATTTTTAAACACTGGGGTTACAAAACAGAACCGAGTCCCTTTATGCAACAGAGCAGAAACAACATATGTAAGTAACGGTAACCATCGTGGCTGACAAAGATCTGACTGACGTGACTCGGTGAGAAATGTTCATGGATGAGGTTTATATTTAACTTTTCTTCGCATTATGTTTTATTCATGCTCGCCAACTTCCTTCCTCACTCTGTGACGTATAATCTGATGTTCTCCTGGAAGTTGTGGGGCAGTCAGCTAAAACACACACCCTTTAAATAAAATGATGGATTTTTCTGGGTTTCAACATTGTTGGAAACATTTAGGATAATGGAAGTACAAAACTCCACAAAATATATAACTGAGATCTCTTTGATTTCAGAAAAGCAATATATTATTTAGTATTTATACGTTTTTTTTTAAGAAAAGGACATTTCCAAAACATGTGGAAACGGATTATTGCTGCTAAAACTGTAGGAGCTGAAGCTGTGATGTGTGTTTCAGCACATGTACATTTCTACTCAGGTGCTCTTACTTCAGTGTTTTGCATATTTTTGCATGCATTTAGGATTACAGGAGTGTGTGAGAGAAGGGCAGATGGGGGCTCCATTAACATTAGTTTATATCTGCTTGGTAATAGGACTTTATTTATATCAGTTCTTTGACGTGTTTAACCCCACAGAAGTTTACCTTTTCCATACCTGATCAAAAAATGAACATTTTCTAAGTATTTGACAACTTTTATTGTCAGTTTCTGCTGCTGCTTTTCACCACTTCTGCTTGAGTTAAGTCAAAGTTGAATGAAGAACTTTTTTTTAGTGTATAATTTTCGTTCCCGCTGACTCTGCTGTCATTTTAACAGGAGCATCGTTCTCTGAATTGGCAGAATGTAGGGCGAGAAAAACAAACAGGGGACCTTCTGTTTGTTTCTCGCCCCACAGCTCAGTTACATGCTTCAGTACAAAAGCACAGCAGTAAATCAGTAATGGTGCCAAGCGCCTGATGTTTGTTCATCTTTTTAAAAATCCGCTTGTCATGTCAAGTTAAATTTGGTGTGTTTGACAGAGTTCTTTGTGATGGCCGGCTGTTGAGGATATAAACAGGATGCTGTGTGTGATGGGTTTTTTTTAGCACTCATGTAAATACTTTTGTGGAAACTGTCAGAAAAGAGTAATTGTTATATTTGGAAGGAAAAAACACTGATGTGTGTACCTGCAGTGAGTGATGATTCAGTAGTTTTGAGTTCACAAGGTGCCTCACAGATTAACTACAATACCGATGACAACACTGATCTCAGGAAATGGTAAAAGAGAAATGCAACCATATTTTGTTTAAAAAAAAGTGTCAGTTTCTGTGTAAATTGTCATAGAGCGCTCTGCATCGTGCTTTTTTTTTACTATCGCACACTTTCAATGGTGGAAAAATGTTCCTAAACTTTGCAACTTTGGCAGGAGCCGTGGATCTTTATCCTCTTTTTGTTTTCTTTGAGGAACCCGGTGCCAATTTTGTTCCTTGGCGGTAGTTCCTACAGCAAGACAATCTTGGGAAGGAGTTAGTCTTTTTTTGTATGGCCTGAGAACACCAACAACGGAAAATGCAGATATAGAAAACACTCAAAGTGATCTGAAATAAACCTAACAAGAGGATTATTTTAAAAACTTAGCCCTCCTTTTCAGAGCCTGAAGAAATGGTGTGAGTGTGAGAGTTTTTTGCATGAGTGCACATCAGCTTGTTTTAATATAATAAGTGCTCAGAGTCTCAGGATATTGATATGATTAAGCCCTGAACTGGCCTGCAGAGGGAGAGCCTGGATTTAAGCCAGTTCACTAAACGAATGAAAAAAACAGAAATGCATGAAAATATTGTTAAAGTCGTTTTTTCCAGTGGCAACTTTATTATACACATGTACAATGTAATCGGATTTAATTAAACTTTTCTGCCATAAAGTTTACTTTTATGATTTATAATGGCATTTTGTTTATGAAGGCTCGGCCCAGATGGACGGATGTTGGTCTGCTTGTTATGTGACGGGTGGATAAAATGTGATTCATTGATCTGTTGGGACAAATCCAATCAGCTGTTTCTCCTGTCCGTCTTCTGTTTTTGTTTCTGGGAGGTGTGACTCATCACCAGCTGCTGCTCTCCCTCTCTCCCCTCAGTCGGCCTCCGAATCTGATCAGGAAGACTTTCTGTGTAATGAAATTAACAAAAACAAGTATCGGGTGTTTGCGATTGTTTTTATAGAATCAAATATTTTAATTTGATTTTGTATTGTAAGCAGCAGAAGCGTCTGTGCTAAAATTAGACTCAGGTTGGCTCTTCACAGCTGGGTTCACTCTCGACATGTGTTTTTCTCACTCGAGGATGCTGCGTAAGAGTGAAGCTGAGGACAAGTCTCCTCCACTCAGTGTTGTTCTTTCTGTCACGGAGGGAGAAAGAGAGCAAACGATGGAGGGAGGGGGGAGAACTAATCGTTTATATAATATCTCTGAGAACACTACTCACTGCCCTCTTTGTGTTTTGCCAGACCGCAACAAAGACTGTCACTCCTGATTTATTAATGCGAGCGTGAGTGTTGAGTGGATGCAGATTCATTCCTGTCCTTGTACAGGTTCTCTTCTGTTCAGCGCCGAGCTCCAGTGAGCTCAGAAAGAATGCCGAAGTCTGGTGTGTGTGTGTGTGTGTTCGGGGTCGAGCACGAGCCTCCGTGCACGTTTTGTTTAACGTGGAAACCCACCAACCCCCCGAACGTGGAAACCCACCAGGACGGGCTGCATGCCAGCTGGTCAGACCCCTCAGTGACAGACACAACACAGAAACTATAGTAGGTGTCTGAGCGAGGTATTTAGTGAGTACGTGAATGAATGCTCGTGCATCCAGAGCGCCCCCGGCCACTGTGGTCAGCTGCCAAGTTTCAAGGGCAAAGCCACCATGTGAAGGGCCCGGGCTGGTTGTGAGGAAATGGATGCCGGCTGAGAGCGACCCGGTTGAGATCAAGGAGTGTATCTACGGAGATTAATAATATTCTATAGATTATTTTCTGGGTTTCCACCATCGTAACTGTCACACATAATTAACCAGTGATTGTTTCCCCTTTTACATGTTGATTATACAGTACAGATGAATGAATAGTGAATAAATACATGACAGGTGAAAAGCAGGATCTTTGATTCTCACCAAGGAAAAAAAAGAATCAAAACCAACAACTCAGAGATGACACATCTGGCTTACTGGTAGTCTGCAGCCGCACCTCCAGACTCATATCCTGTCTGAACCGGAGGAAACTGCGTTAGTGTTGGAGATGATGGGCTTGTTTTCTTTTTCACAGATCCTTTATTTGTTTAGGAGAGAGGGTTTACTGTGGGCAGATCTGAGGAAACAAACTGTGTGCCAAAGTGTATTTCTATCTTTTGTTGTTTTATTCTTGAATTCCTCGAGTGTGGTATTTTTTTTGTCAAACTCTGGAATTGTTATTTTTGGTGAATATTATTTGAACTTTTCTAAGCGTAACCAGCAAAAAGACACCAGAGTAAATTCAAGTTGCTGTCGTAAAAATCCTCTTATGTTTTTAAGAAGAATTGGTTAGAAAGTAGAGCGGTCAAATCCAGATTCAGTATGGTACGATGGTCTGGGACCGACTAATTGATTAATCGACTAATTGTTTCGTCACTTCATGATATTCATCAGTCAGGCCTGAAGAAGGAGAATCGCTCCTCCTGTCAGTCACCTCCTGACTGTTGGAGCAGGACAGTTGCACACAGAGTTGCTGTATAGATGCTGCGGCCTTTTACTTTGTATTCATATCCAGCAGAGCCAGTGTCAGCCTCCATCCATGTGAAGGCCCATTCAGACTGAGGCTGGCACGCAAGCTGAGACACGTGGATCGCCCTGACTCCACTCCTCCTTTTCTCTCCTCATCCTCTCTTCTCTCACCCTCTCTTCTTCTCTCTGCTCTCCTCACTCTTGTCTTCTTCTTCTTCTTATATTATCCTCTTTCTTCTTCCCCTTTTTCTTCTATTAACCTCTTTCTTCTTCTTCTTCTTCTTCTTCTTTTTCTTCTTCCTCTTCTTCTTCTATTAACCTCTTTCTTCTTCTTCTTCTTCTTCTTCTTCTTCTTCTTCTTCTTCTATTAACCTCTTTCTTCTTCTTCTTCTTCTTCTTCTTCTTCTTCTTCTTCTTCTATTAACCTCTTTCTTCGTCTTTTTCTTGTATTATCCTCTTTCTTCTTCTTCTTCTGTTATCCTCTTTCTTCTTCTTGTATTGTCCTCTCTTTCTTCTTCTTTTCTTCTTCTTTGTATATCACCCTCTTTCTTCCTCTTCTTCTCCTTCTCTTCTCTTTCTTCTCGTCCTCTCCTCCCACTAACATGTGACATGCCATTCATTGTACCGGCTGCCCCCCTTTCATTCTCACCTCCTCTTCCCTCTCATGTAACATCCATGCAACCAGTGGTGTTGTTACACAATCACTCATTGTCCCTTTTTGATTTCTGCCACCACAGCTCCACCTGTTGGTGAACAGTTGACACAATCAACTGATGTAATCACATTAAATGTTGCGTTAGTACAGTTTATCAGCCTTTTACCTGTATGTGTGTTCTTTTTGCTTACTTGATTGGTTAATCTGCAGATGTTGTTTTATTCATCTAACAATTTATTGGTCAATAAACTGTCAGTAAATAAGAAAAGGGGCTCCTAAGCTCTCCTAATGTCCAAGGTGAAGGGGTGAAGGCTGCAGCTAATGATTTTCAGTAATGCTTAGTCTGATAATTTTGTTTATGATTATTCGTTCGATCATAAACTGTCTTTGAATTGTAAAATGTCCATCACACTTTCTCAGGAAAAAGAAGAAACTCAAATCTTAGTCGTTGAAAAGCTGCAATCAGCAGATGTTTTCCTGTTTAAATGAAGAAAAACATCTTGTATATCAGTTTATTTCCTCCTTCCTTGTAATGATTTGTGCATATGTACTTCACCTGACTTATCACTTCTTCTTGCCCGTCACTCCTTTCTCTCCAGGTCCTATCAGCAGTATCCTGGTGAACAAATTTGGCAGTCGACCAATCATTATCCTCGGCGGCTGTCTAGCAGGGTCCGGCCTGGTGGCAGCCTCCTTCTGTAACACAGTGCAGGGGCTCTACTTCTTCATAGGAGTCATTGGAGGTCAGTAGTTTACAGATACACATATACAGTATATACAAAGTAGAGTTTGAGTAGTCGTGATTTGGTCAAATGATCATCAGGCTGCTGCCTGAGGCTGCTTCTGCTTTATACAGTCCTTTAAGGATAAATGTGCTGCAGTAGGATAGATTTACTCCTTTTTTTGTGTTGTATTGTTGTATCTTGATTCTTTACCCCACACTTCATTTTTTCATGTTTTTACAAAGCCCTTCTTTTCTGTTTTCCTCCCTCCAGGTTTGGGACTGGCGTTCAACTTGAATCCAGCCCTCACCATGATCGGTAAATACTTCTTCATACGTCGGCCGATCGCCAACGGCATCGCCATGGCAGGCAGCCCAGTGTTTCTGTCCACGCTGGCTCCTCTCAACTCCTGGCTGTATGATGAGTTTGGATGGCGAGGCAGCTTCCTCATCCTGGGAGGACTTCTGCTCAACTGCTGCGTGGCCGGCTCCCTCATGCGCCCCATCGGACCCAAACCTCAGCCGCCGAAGCCCGACTCGGAGGCAGGCGAGGGCAAGGCAGTGGATCAAGTGAAGCCACAGCAGAAGAAGACAGTCATGCAAACCATCAACTCCTTCATTGACCTGACGCTGTTCCAACACCGCGGCTTCCTGCTGTACCTCGGCGGCAATGTCATCATGTTCTTCGGCCTCTTCGCTCCGCTCGTCTTCCTCTCCAATTTCGCCAAGAATAAAGACATCAGCAAAGAAAAGGCAGCCTTCCTGCTGTCGGTTCTGGCCTTCGTCGATATGTTCGCCCGGCCCTCCATGGGCATGCTGGCCAACACAAAGTGGGTCCGGCCCAGGATACAGTACTTCTTCGCCGCTGCCGTCCTCTACAACGGAGTGTGTCATGTGCTGGCGCCGCTGTCGGTCGACTACACTGGATTTGTGATCTACGCCATGTTCTTTGGTTTCGCCTTTGGCTGGCTGAGTGCGGTGCTGTTTGAGACACTGATGGACCTGGTGGGAGCTCAGAGGTTCTCCTCAGCCGTGGGGCTGGTCACTATCGTGGAGTGTGGGCCGGTGCTGCTGGGCCCACCGCTGACAGGTAAGAGATTGAACATGCATTGCTGAGAAAGGGAGGGCTGCATTAGAGGGAGGGGTGGAAGGTTGAGAGATGGTTCACAGGGAGTTTTTTAAAATATTGATCTAGACTGTCATTTGAAAGTTGAATGTTAAATCTAAATCGTCCCTCTCTGTTTTGTGCACCTCCAGGTAGTTTCTATAACTACTACAACCACTACAGCTACACCTACATCTCCTGCGGCATCATCCTCATTGTCTCAAGTGTGATCCTCTTTATCGGAATGAGCATCAACTACCGCCTGCTGGATCAAGAGAAGAAAGAGGAGGAGAGACTAGAGAGGGAGAACCCCAAGGAGGAGCGCACCGCCATGTTATCACCTCCCTCTCCATCAAAATCGGACGAGGACAAGGAGGCGGAGAACGCACCGGCAGCTGTTACACTGGATGAGGTCGCCAGGATGGACGAGGACTCTGTGTAGAAAAGTTACAAAAGGGACTTGAGAAAGACGCATCACACGCTTTGAAACACAGACGTTGCAGTACAACCTCACACTGTCTTTATAGAGTGATAATACCCTCGAACACAACCCTGAAGCCATAGAAGCACTTACTTTTATCAATATAACGTGAGACCTGCTGCTGTGACGTGAAGCTTACCCGAGTGTAAAGTTCGTCGAGCAGCGTTGAGACCTCTGGTTTCCGTATTTGACGTGCCTTTGGTAAACTCAAGTCCTCCAGGAGCAGCACTTATATAAACTCCATACAGACGCACAACAGACAGAATGACTGTAAGATAAAAAAGAAAAAAAATCAAGTAAACTAATGAGGACTTTACTCTCAGGGTCTTGAGCTGCAGTAAAGCTTCAGAACCTCAAACACACAGAGACAGTTTTTTGCTGCAGTACTTAGAGATTTTCCCTCACATACATTTTCACACTTGCGTTGATTCACCCCTCAAAGGGCTGGACATACATTTAAAGGACACATTCACATTACTGTCAGCACAGCTGCTCACATGCTGGTTAATAGCATGTAAAGGACAAGTAAAACTTTGCAGAAAATAATCTGGAAGTTCACCAACACAAAGGGAGTAGTTTTAATGTCAGCAGTCGTTACATATTTAACTGTTAGTGAAGGACACCTGGTACAAAAATGGAGCTTAAAAATACAAAGACGGTAACAAACGTGAAAATTAATATAGAGGCCAACAAGGTCACAATGCTAGCAGTGTAGACGGCGCTGTTAATGGTGCGCTTGTACATAAATAAGTGTGCACTTTGTGTGTGTAATGTTGTATCATACACCCTCCAACCAGAGCAGACCATCACGCGTGGTTGTGTCGACAAAGAAGAGACACATTTGGACAAAAAAAGCGATCACACGGCGACGCTCCTCCATCCCGCGGATGTGTCCGCTGTGCGCCCAGCAGGAGGAGACCGCTCGCAGTATTAAACAACAGCGCACGCTGGTTTTGGGGTGAAATGAGAGCGAGTGGTTGTGATTGTACCAGATCGATGGGTTTACCTGGTGTCACCAGCCCGGCTGTGATGCCGTTGTAGGAACAAATCCCTCTCTGAACCACACACACCATGTTTAAGTGTCATCATTTCAGATTATAGGCCTCACAGCATCCTAGTGTTGTTGTTTTTTTAAATTGTGAATAACACTTGTAGTTTACAGTTATATCAGCAAAACCTTTGTAAATTTAAAAAGAGATCTATTTTAGCTCGCTGTATAATGACAATCTGACAACAAGTAATCTTTTTAATGGGATTTAATGTGTTTGGATGACAGCAGGAGTGTGTGTGTGTGCGTGTGTGTGTGCGTATGTGTAATAAGATGTGTGTGTCTGTTGTCAGCAGACAGTTTTAACTGTAGCCAGGTTTCATCATGTCATGTCTGTCATTTGGCTGCTGCAGTATCAACGCATCACGCAGTTTGTCTCTAAACTCTACAGAATGTGTCATATCAGATCCACAATGTTTCAGTTTAAAATCGATCAAAGACTCAATGATTATCAGTTGATCAGCGACTGGGTTTACTGCCAACACGAACTGAAGAAGCTTTTGTTGGAGGACAGTTTTAGTGTCCAGACTTCTTCCCCTCTGGATAAACTTTCATTATTTTGCTTTTTTCTGGGAAACTAAATGGAGGTTTTAAACAATTCACTTTTTAGATGCTTTAACTTATTTTATTCTTCTAAATTATGCTTGATGAAGGAAAGTTCAGTTTGCATTTTCACCTGTTTTTTATCTGCAACTAACTTAAAGATTTACACTCTGATCATGTCTTGAAGTGGTGGTGATGTCTGCTCTGAGCTTTATAAAAATACTATAAAATATGAGGATATTCTTTAAAAAACAAAACAAAACCAGCTTGCAATAGACACTAAATAGTTTCACTCCATAGCGACAGGTAAATTGATATTTCAGACAGAACTATAAAATGTTTATTCAGGCACTAAAATTGCGGAAAGTCAATATAATGCAACATTTAGTGATTCTCGACACGGACATACGCTGTCCTGCTTCCTCTATAGGTCGATTTCCCTCTTCAGAGAGAGAAACGTCTGCAGACCCGACATGCATCACAAGTTCTGTTACGTTGGAATGTAAAAATGAATGTTGTTGAAAAGCGTGTACGTTAACACCGTGTTGTGTCTGTCTGACAGACATTCTGGTAATCATACTGACCAAATGTATTAGATTTTGAGAGAATTAATGACAAAGTTTTCTAAAAGTAATTATTTTAACAGAAGTCTTTTTAAGGTATTGTTGGTGTCAATGGGAGAATTGTTCCCTGTTGTTGCACCCCGAGTGTCCGCCCGTCTAATGGACGAGTTTGAAGCAGATTTCTGTTCAGGCGATGCGACAGGTCCGTGTTTGAGGGGAACAAGTAGAGAGACATGCTGCAGACAGACCTGCTGTCTCACTGCGTCCACATTCAGTTACAGCAGACTGATACTCATGATGACGTTATAGTGTTTCTATAACACACTTTCTTTTTCTGATTCAGAATTGACTTGAACCTTCATTTATTTTACCTTTTTTATAGAGGTGAACATTTTGAAAATGAAAGGTGATACTATGAAAACGTTTCATCGAAGCCCTGAATGTGAGTCTTTTCCAGTGCAGGGTTTTTTTGAAAACTGTATTGTTTATCCACAGCACCTTTGTGTTTAAAAAAGAAAAGAAAAGAAACCCCGAACAAATAATTGTATTGAGTTTCTGGACAATAACGTGACTTTTTATTTTTATTTTATCTTAGTAGTGGTAGATGTTTTTTTTTAATGTGTAAAGTGTTTTATGACTGATGAGAGAATGAATAAAAAAGTGTTTTTGAAACAAATCTCAAATTTGCATTTGTTTTGTCCTGCTGAAAATCAAAATCAGGAAAAAATCACCCACACACATGCATTTCCAATAATTACACTTTATACAATTAATTACAGCGGTTTGTCACTAAACGATCTGTTTCACAGGAATAGTTGGATTGTGATAAACACTCTTAGCCTATTTGGGATTAATGTAACTGTATGGTCAAACTACCACGCTAGCAGCTGGTTAGCTTAGCATAAAGACAGCGAGATGATAGCTGGCAGTATCTGAAAGAAGCCAAATCTGTCTCCCAGCATGAGAAAGCTCACTTATCGACATGCCACATTTTATTTGTTTAATTTGTACTAAAATATTTGCTGTGAAAATTACAGTTTGTCTCGTAGCGACATGTTTTTTGGGCCTGTCTATTTCTTTCGATAAGCTAACGATATGCTATCACCTAGCTAGAGTATTGCTGGTTACCTAGCAACAGCTCCAAGTCAGTTAGGTTAGCCTACTGAAAAATGTGAATAGTTCTGTCTACATTTCGTTTTAAAACACAAAACGAGTCACTGGTATGTGGATTTTATTTTATGTTTTAAATTTTACTATAATATTTCTAAACCAGGCTAGTTGTGTCTGCTTGGTTTTCGGTTTTTAAGCCAAGCTAGCTTGAATCATTTGGCTGAGCCTCGCACTGCTACATGACGTCATGATTCTTTGCGAGCTATGAGAGTTGAATCTGATTCAAATCTCTAAAAGAGAGCCAGTAAGTGTATTTCCCCAAAATGTTAATCTGTTCTTTTAAAAACAATTGTAAGGTCAAACTACCACGCTAACGGTCGATTAGCTTAGCATAAAGACAGCTAGACGTTTTAATGGGCCTGTCTATTTCTTGGATAAGCTAACGTTCGTCACCTAGCTGGAGCCTTGCTGGTTGCCTAGCAACAGCTCGACGTCCCGAAAGGTCAGACGCAGACCCCAGAAAAACACCCGAAATGTTGTTGCTAGCTACACTTTGTTTCATAACGTGAAACTTGAGATGTAACTTGTTAAATTTGTGAGTTTTAGAGGTGCTGAAACGTGGATTTAGTTCAATCGGGCAGAGCCAAGCTAGCTGTTTTGGTTTCGAGTTTTTATGCTAAGCTAGCTTAATCTCTTGGCTGTCTGTTAGCCTTCTCGTGACCATCCATGGACACCTGTGAGAGTCATATATTATCTGATACAACTTTCTGCAAGAAAAGCAAGTAAGTGTGTTACCCAAAATGTAAAAAAACAAACACTAACGTTACTTTCTTTAACAGTCAACATGTGGAAAAGTAATCACGCTACTTTTGACGCATTCTTCAAGAGTCAGTTCTGTATTTTAAGTGGCACATCATGGCGTGTCGTGGCCGTCACAGTGTTGACTGTGTTTTCTGGTGGATATTGTTCAGTAGCCGGAGGTGTGTGTGGTGGTGGAGTCGTTCGGTAAGGAGCCTCGGCGCGGCGTGTGGCCGCGACAGAGCAGCAGTAGCCGGAGCTCCGGAGAGACGCTGCTGGAGAAGGCGGAGTAGATCCAGGGGTTGGTGCAGGAGTTCAGACTGGCCAGCAGCATCAGCAAGGTGAACACAGCACCTGCACACAAACAAACACACACACACACACACACACACACACACACACACACACACACACACACACACACACACACACACACAGAGGCAGGCTTCATTGATTACATTTATTGATATTGCAATGCTCCTCATCTGTGTACTGATCTTGCGACTTATAGGTTGAAAGTGCACATCAGGACCAGGGATACAGATTGAAATCTTAATTTCTAATCAACTGCCTTGACAATCGATTGTCGGTTAATCGTTACTAATGTTTTCAATATGTTGGACATTTTTTTCCATTAGAAATCTGTTTCAACCACTGACATTATCAGTGTTTGGTGCAAAGTCAGAGATTTTACATGGATAAAGATGAACGAAGCTCCAAGTTAAATGACTGCATTTAACTATATGACACAAAATGTTGACTTCATTTTAAGAATTGTGACAATCAGCTCTCATCTGTCATTATTCAACAACTGGCTCAATAAAATTCAACTCATATTGAAGCTACTAAATGGCCGAGTATTTGTTTGTATAAAATGTCTGTTTGTATGGTACTGTATTTTTGTATACATCTGACAAGCAAGGATTTACAATGATATACAATACTTCTGATGTATTTGTGAATTTAATCGATTACTAACTAATTATTATGCACCCTGACTGAGACATATGCTAATGTGACTTGTCTGTATTCTCAGTATTTCTAGCGTTAATAGGGGAAGAATTTAGCAGGTCGTCTTATCTCTTTTTTAAACGTGTGAAGTCATCAGCCCCAGCCCTCACATAATACTGTCACATGGTTGGTGGAAGCAGAGGAATAAATGACATAAATGTTGGGCACCGTTTTGAGGTGGGTCGGGGTCCCAGGCGGCCCACAGCTGGACACTAAAGAAGGGGGCCCAGCAGAGAGAGTAGACGAGCACTATGACCAGCGTCATCCTCACTGTCTTCGACATGGCCGCGGATACCTCTCCGCCACGGGCAGGGGGCGCTTTGGGTGGGGGGCAGCAGACAGCAGAGGGCGCTGCCGGGTCAGGCAGCACATCAGGCTGCAGCTCAGCTGACAGGGAACACAGTCAGAACATTCCAGGGTACTTTGCACAGCAGTTGAACTAAATACTAACGTTAGCATGGTCAAATGCTACAGTACGATGGTGAATTCAGTAAACATACCTGCTAGCATTTGCTAAACAGAAGGACATCTGTGGCTGGTGAAAAGTAATTATTTTTGCAGGTATACTGAGTGTGGGTCTCACCTGAATGAACAGCCGTGTAGCTGTGAATATCACAATGTGAAGCGATGCTGTTGGACCCGAGTGGACCCATGGGCAGGTGCTGATAGGTGGATCCGGGCTCAAAGTTGGTGTGAGTTGCTGGGTTGTTGAACATGATTGGTGAAACATACGGAGGCAGACTGGACCTCCCTCTGCCGCTGCCTCCTCCTCCTCCTCCTCCTCCTCCTCTCTGGCTGTCCCGCCTGGATGGAGGGAGGGAGGAGGGAGACAGGTGCCGCTCTGACTTCAGGTACAAATTGTTGTGGATCTCCATGAAGATTCGCACCTAAGGGGAAAAGGGACATGAAAATTCCACTACTGTTACGGCCTTGCTATACTAGGAGTGAATTCTGCTCTGGCGTGTTCCTCCTGTACCTGGCAGACGGTGATGATGAGGACAGGGAGGATGAAGACAGCCAGGGTCATCCACGTCACGTAGGCTTTGAGGCCCCACGACTCAGCGAAGCTTCCCCAGCACTCATAGACACCTGGAGCCACTTCTGACTGGGAGAAGATGAAAACCTGGAGGGGTTTAAATCTTTTTGAAGTAGCTAAATAACATATTTCTGCCATGTGTATTTCAAGAATCTGTATCTGTGCATTGAGGAAGGTTCATACAGACTACAGACTACAGACTGTGTCGCCCTACCTGTGGCAGGCTGAGCAGCAGCGACAGCGCCCAGGCCAGCAGGATGAAGCTGTTCCAGCGTTGGGTGGCCCCGCTGCGGTGCGCCTGCAGGGGGCTGCAGATGGCGTGGTGCCGGTCCACCGTCATAGCCACAATCATGTAGGAGGAGACAAACATCCCGAGCACCTGCAGGTATTTCACCAGACGACACAGGAAGTCCGGGCCAGGAAAGCGACCTTTAGCATCCCACACCAGCTGGGGCAACACCTCAGAGAGGAAGAGGAGGGGGAGGAACGGCGGGGTGAGACGCAGGGATGTGGTGCCCTTAGTGTGTGTGTGCGCACCTCTGTGTGTGTTACCTGGAAAAACGCCACCACCAGGTCGGCCACGCAGAGGTTGAGCATGAACTGGTGCAGAGGGTTGTGGTGTCCCCTCCGCCGGAGCAGCACCACCAGCACCAGCCCGTTGCCGAGCAGCGCCATCACGAAGATGACAGCCAACACCACCACCTCTCCCACGGCCAGAAGGGCGTCACGCTCCCAGTCTGTGACATTCGTACCCGCCGGGGTCACAGAGACCACCGACCAGTAGATGGAGGGGTCTACATCGGTTACCATGGTGACTGACATGTTGGCTTGGTTGGAGAGGAAGAAATGTTAAAGAAATCATTAAAAGAAAGATTTTGTGTATCTCCAAGATTTGTACTTCTGTAGGAATATATAGTACTTCATTATGTTTCTACTCCATGAAAATATTGTTCTTTTCACTCAACACTTACTACATTTATATGCCAATATTAATTACTAGGTGCTTTTCAGATCCTTCCTGTCCAGTGTCCATACATCTCCTGATGTGTTGATGTTGAGTGTTTGATAATCTGAAGGGTGAAATGTTCCTTTATGTGTTGAGAAAACTCTCTTCCCTCTTAAGCTAAATAAACTCTTTAAAAACCCTCCTGGATTAGCTGGAGAATACATCGTCACGATGCTATAAACAGGCTGATTTTCTGACACAATCAATTGATGAGGAAAGCTGTAAAGCTTTGACAGGCAGTCGAACTTAAGATGAGATGTGCAGGTTTTCAGCTCAGCAGCTACAGGACAGATTTTGGCTTAATTCAAGGTGTAAAATGTCTTTTTTTTCCAAATTGATTTCGGATCTCGTGGCTTCTGGAGACTTTATTACAACGAGCTGTATGGAGCTTTCCTTTCAGTTGTTTTTGACATTTTAAAACAAGTCCCCATCTGCTTCTGTTGTCCAGGAGATTGCCGTTACGCTGTGAAGCTCCACAAACTTCAACCGACTTTCCATCGTCTTCGGGGTGAGTAGATGCAACTCGATTTTGAGTTTGGGGTGAACTAATCCTTTAAATATAGCACTTGAGTAAATGTACTTAGGTCCTGTTCATTATTTGCATGTTAGTTCACCCAATTAGTAAATTCCACATTGCAATTCACGGTAATCTTTTCTCTGTAGAACTCGATCATGTTGCCAGAGATGATTATAGGATGTATTGTAACATCTCTGATTATGAAACGCGTTTATACCTCATTTAGTTCATGGTCGGTGGATAATCACCATCACTTGTTCCCCAGAGTATCGACACTGTTATGTGACCATATGGCTTCATATTTATGGTCCAAGTTGACACCATGTCTGTTTTACCTGACCTCTGCCTGTCAACACCCCCACACACAGATATAGTTAACAGGGATGTATGTAGAGTGTAAGCAAATTAGTTAGTAAAACAATGAAGCATGTTTACGGCAGTGCCTGTGCACTTTTACAGTTCAACACACACACAATCGCAGTGGCATGCAGAGGGGGCCCCTCATGTGGGACCATTTACGGAGGGCAAATGTCGCCCTGAGTTCTGAGATCAGCTTCACACACCAACTGACAGTGAGGCACGGCTGAACCAGCGAGAAGTGCAAGGACAGTGGTGGAAAGTTTCTATATACATATACACAAGTGCTATACTTGAGTACAGTTTTGTGGGTCATTACTTGAGTGTTTGGTACCTTAAACTTCAACTCCACTAAATCTCGTACTTCTCTCACAGATGTGGAAAAGTCAAGTAAAAGCTTGTCATCACCCAATATCTCAAAGAACGCCTCAGAGAGATGAGTCTATAATAAAAACAGCAAATAAGCAACTTTTAGAAAACATTAAATACAACAGAGTTTTAGTTACCCACCGTAAGTTCAATAAAACACTGATTTGAATAGAACTTTGTGAAGCAGAAATAAGTTTTCTCTCCTTTCCTGTTTATCTGGTGATCCTGTAGAGGAGTCCTGACCACCAGTGTGGTTAAAAGGTATGCAAAAGTCGTACAATTCAGTATCAGAAGTACATTTCTGGCAATAACTGTACTTAAGTTTCAGTGTCATACGTAAACAATGTTTATAAATTGATACATCAGTAATAACAATCTAATTATGTAATTTCTAATAATTTTTCAGCCACAGGAGAGTTCTTCTTCCAACACTGTCAACAGGAAAAGGCAGTGATAGTATCATCTATCTATATTAACAAAAGACATTCTTTCCAGTGTGCACACGGGAGTCTGTGTCTTGAAAAACAGGCTTTTGACTCCAATCCTGCCACAAAATACAAGACTGGAAACAATCGTACAGGAAATTAAGATTTTCCTCTGCTGCAGTTGCTGCAGTGAAACATCTTAAAGCCTGTTTTTGATTTAAAATCATGAGCCTATTGATCACAAAATGACAAACCTGTGAAGGTGAAATCATCTGTTCTTTATAATTCCTTTTGAAAACTGGTCCAAAGTCAGCTGGAATGAAATCTTGTCCTGGCACCGGGATGTAAATATTTCAGTTTGAAGCTGAGAAACTTATTGCTTTCATATCTGTGCGTGCAGCCGGAGGATACACTTTAAAAAAAAGACTATGCAGACGTTAAATACAGAATAAACTTGCGGATGGTCGGTTCATCTGAGGTTTTCTTCATGTCAGCAACTGCTACACCAAGTTTGTTGACATCTTTTGGCGATGTTAATCCAATTACAAGACCGGACGCCTGCTGTCCAGCACTCATTATTCTTTTCACCAAACAAAAAGCTCAGATCAATATCTCATCCCTCCCAGAGTCTCTCATGAAGATGATCATTGCCAGAAATAATCCTTTATCATCTTTGATTCTTCTAAACACCTCCAAACATCCACCTGTAACCTCGGCAGCCATTCCTACAGATTTTAATCTCCCTTTTAAGTAGCAAACGAAGAGAAGAAAATCAAAAGCAAAGAGCAAGTAAACGTAAACGTAGACGACTTACTCACCTCGTCTTCCTCTTCAGCGTCCTGTGAAGCATCTGCAGGAGCCAGGACAACCTGATCTGCTGTTGCACACACTAGCCGCATCCATGCTGCGTCTGTGTGTGTGTGTGTGTGTGTGTGTGTGTGTCTGTGTGTGTGTGTGTGTGAGTTTTCAGCTTGCTTATTACTCTGATGGTGACCTCTGCAAGCTCACGCTGCTGACTCCTGTCTCCACATCTCCTCCCTTCTACCCCTCCTCTACAACACATCCCTCCCTCTACTCACCCTTCCTGGATTTTATGAAAAGGGGGGAAAAAGACAGACGGGGCTCCTGAATGGAAAGCGGGGCTTGTTGTTCAAAGGACGTGATGCCCGGGCTGCGACGGTGAATTAATGTGATTTCCTGCTGATTGTTTAGATACTAACGGTGATGCTTTCGGCCCGACTTTGATCCACATTCAGCGCAGAACTAAAGTGCACACCAGCAGATCAAATGAGATTTCTGTTATTAGCCTCCCATAATGATCAAAGACCTTTCATACACACACGTTAAACTGATATGTGTACGTGTGATTTTGCATCAACGGGTGAGAGAGAGAGGAGTGGGAACGGAGAGAGAGGAGAGTCAGTGTCAGACGTTGTGACAGATGGGATGTAAAGACAGCAGCAACAGGAGTAGAGTTGCCTTCTCTTTCTCGACCCCGCTCTCCGTTTTTTACTCCCCCTTCCTTCTTCTGTCCGGCTCCTGCATTCCCCCTCTCTGTCCCTCTCTGACGGTGCAGTAATCTGTTTGCTTCCCCTCAATTACTCCCTCATTTGGAGAAGCGTCTCATTATCGAGGGGCCCGCTGAGCGACCTTAAACATACACACAAAAACATGGAAACACATAACACACACGACGCTGGTCGCTGCTCAAGCTGTTTTTCTTTCCAACTTTTGATATTTTTCTTAAAAAGGTTTCTGTTGTTTGTTAAGTTAGAATCTGGGTGTCAGTAACCTTGATTAAATTGTAATTAGTATAATTAGCTGTAGGCAAAACAAACAAACAAACATTGGCAAAAATGTGTTTTTATGAAATGTCGTTGTCAAGAAATCCCAAAAACCAGCAAAGCGTTGACTGACATCCTCTGTGCTGCTCAGCGTCAAGCAAGCATTTGATGGGGACTATTTTCAGATGTGGATTGACACACATTTGGTGCTATAGAAAGTATTTAGGGCAGCAGGATGGTGCATGTGGCATGGAGTCAAAACAAACTAGTGTGTGTCTTCATGGTAACGAAGAAACATCTCACCAAGTGCTGCAGTTTAGATAATTTATGTGTTTTCTCATAGTGATAGAACTACTTATTTGGCAGAATGGCCTATTTCAGAACATGTTGTTTTGTAGGATTATATTGATAATATTAATGCCTTTGTTTATTATTTTTATTTATCATGTTAACTTTATATATTGTTGGGTATCCTGTTCCTGCAGGGATTGATTCAGTTTTATAACCCTAATACATTGTAATGTAATTGCTGATTATTGCTTTTTGCATAAGTAATCTGAATCTTTAAGTAACTTAAGTTAGCAAATACATTTAGAAGAGTAAATTGTTCTATATTTGTGTAGTGAAGTATAAAGTGGCAATAAACAGAATTAAAGTACAAGTATACGAAACCCATTCAGAGGTAGGTATTGAGTAAATGTACTTATGAAAATAAAAATAGTTTTTGGACTACTTATCAAACGTTTGATACACAGTCCAGTTAGCTTTACAATCAATTAAATGTTGGTTTTGGACTTTTCATTGGATTTGTTGAAAACATGTCTGACCAGACTGATCGTTGAAGTAAATGTCAGATATCAGCAGTGAAATGTGTGTAAGTATTGACACGCTTCCGTCAGTCTGCCCCAGGGCAGCTGTGGCTACTATCGTAGTTCACCACCACCAGTATGACTATGTGTGAATGAATGGAACCTGAAACTCTGTCAGGCACTTTGGGTGACTTGAAAAGCGCCATACAAATCCCAATCCATTAAATTATTGATTCCTGCGGTGGTCTACTTGCATTGACCATAAAATTAAACATCCCACACTGGACTTCCTCCTCGCTGTCAGTCTGCTTATTCTCTCTCATCTCTGTGTTGTTTGTTGTTCCTCCAAAAATCCTTTTAGAGAAATGATTGATGCATTAACCTGTATTACTGTATTTTAATGTTCTTTAAACTACAACACTGAATCATAAAGTGTCAGCACTTAAAAAGAACGACTGTTGTCTCACAGCTTTTAGCCTTCTCGCTCTGATTTGTACTAATATCAATGTTTCAACCACATTGATTGCACAATGCACCTTTAAGCCTCTTTACACCTCATCCATCCTCTTAAAGGCTGGAGAGTGTCAGGCGTGTTCGTTTGTTTGAGAGGTGAAAGTAGACAGACCAGTAGAGAAGACAGACTACGACGTACTGTTAACTACTTAATAAGAAGAATTGCAGTTGTTTATTTGTCTAATGTTACCATGTTTTCCTGCATTCAAGCACATAATAACTTTGGTTTTACTGCTTAATACTAATATTGCATGTAGCTCCTTGATCATCCTGTTTGTGCCACTACTGCTTGTAGTACAGTGATGCTGCCACTACTATCACCAAACTACCTGCACAACTACTACAGTCAGTGTTTGGCTGTTTGTCCAATCAGGCTGAAACACAGGTTACATGTCTGGGAGTGATATTGGTGACTCGCTCTTTTTTAGTTTTACCTAGATTTTAACCAGACTATCGAAGATATTCAAATGGAAATTGTGGTATATCCTCCCTTTGGATTCTGGAGCGGGCATTTAGAATCAAGATATTTTCATTACTGCTACTCATAAAAACACAGCGAGTGTGACTACTGAAGGAACTCCTACTGCAAAAGAAGTTATTAGACAGTCACAAAGATCAGACTGAAGGTGGTGGTTACATAAGACAATGTGGCCTCCCTGTGGTCGAGACAAGACAGTGCAACAGGCACTCATACATGTTTGCTTCAGCACAGACATTTCTGAAGACAAGAGAATAAAATACAGAGACATGAGCTTTATGAGCTTTATTAGAGGTAAAGTTAGCCCAATACATTCAGCAGTAAGACAGCTGTTGGTCAGTAGACGAACAACATCTGTGGCTGGTTTAAAATAAGTTAAATTTCAATACCTGGTTTCATTATTTTTATCTCTGTTATTATTTGATCACGTATTAATTAATAAAACTAATAAACATGGAAAGGATTGGGTGTGACTCAAACAGGTGTAGTGTTGCGTAGTGATTCATAGTGAAGAGTAAAGAAGGAGGTGCAAACAACAAAGTGCTCAATTAACTTCAGATAACAGTTGGGAGGTGAGGAAACAATCTTTGTTAAGATAAGGGAGAATACTGCTGCATAGACATCCAAACCGTGCGTGGACACAGATTTATTTCAGTAAAACTACCTTATGAAATTGCATAGAAGACTCATTGAACAGAGGCACACTAGTAAACGTCTCTGCTGTGAGAGAGATTACAATATTTCTGTGTGTTTGATCTAGATGCTCAAGGTCTGAGGCCCAGTGCTCTGAACAGCATTCATGATGGACTGAACCACCTCAGACGTGGAGCCTTGGCCTCCCAGATCCGCAGTGTGCAGCTGGAGAATAAAGGAGATGACGCATGAAGGCACAAAGCTACAGGAGCACAATAACGCTTCATCACTGGGTGGAAGTTTGTACAACAGACACCGAATTCAATACCATTTTCTTTTCTGCTTTCATTGTTTCACAGTGATAATAGGACGTACCCGAGTCTCAGTGATGGTGGAGAGGATGGCTCTGCGGATCATGCTGGCGTAGGCGTGGAGTTTCAGGTGATCCAGCAGCAAGCAGGAGGCCAGCAGCATGGCCGTGGGGTTTGCTGTGTTGCGGTTAGCGATGCTCTTACCGGTGTTCCTGGTGCCCTGCACATAGAAGAACACGTTGACTTTGTAAACACAGGTACATGTCACAGCTTTTATATCTGGTTATTCAAAAAATGACTGCAGTACTGATGTGCTACTGCTAAACTCTGAAGAAGGAAAAACTTTTTCTACTCATTTAAGTTTGCATATTTAAACCGAAGGAGTGAAGGTTAAAAGTAGAGAAAAATATTCTGATTTCTTTAATCGTAATTATAGAAATGTTTCCTTTTTTGATCATACCTCTTTGTCTATGCAAGACATTCAACAATTAAATAATCAAAGACGTGGAAAACAGTTATAATATTCTGTGAGGGATTGTTAAAATGTCATTGATACCTGAGCTGGTAATGATTCTGCTTACTGGTCCGATTCTTTATTGATTCTCTTATTGGTTCCTGATACATTTTTTGTCGAGCTCCCTGTAACCTGAGAGCCTGGTGTAGTAACAGCCTGTCGTCATTTAAAATTGATGAAGGATTAGGTTTTCCTAGGCAGAGAAAGAAAAAGCTGCATCCTGCCTATGTGGTGCAAATAGTATTCTATTTATCGGTTATTTATTTTTGTCAATTATGCTGCACAGTTGGGAAGCAGTGGCACTCGTACGTAGTCACCGTGTTTCCAAGTCTTATCAGTTATCACTTTCCTGTCTCTCATATCGCCTTTTATTTCTGACATTCTTGTCTGGTGTGAATCCTCTCACCGTCTCAAACACAGCGTAGTCCTCCCCGTAGTTGGCTCCAGGCACCAGACCTGGTCCACCAACCAGCCCGGCACACACATTGCTCACCACGTTTCCATACAGGTTGGGCATGACCATCACATCGAACTGCTGGGGCCTGGAAACAAGCTAACATACCACACCGACACATAATTTCAGAACAGGATTGCTCGAAGAAGTTTGTCTTAAACTATGAAAAAGGCACGAACGTGAAGTATCTGATTATTGTCGGGGTTGAAGAAGTGCCAGCAGAGCAGTGCTAGTTTGTGTTCTTCTGGTAGAAATTTAGAAATACTCGTTTCATGCCGTAATTACCTGCATGGTAGTGTTGTCCACAATCATGCTGTCGAAGCTGATTTCAGGGTAACCGCTGGCGACCTCCTTGCAGCACTCCAGGAAGAGGCCGTCAGCCAACTTCCTGCTCCAACAAACACACACATGTTAAGATGTATCGCTTCTTTTTAGAGCACAAGAAGATAAATAACGTAATATAAACAAAAAAGGTCAGGGCCTAACAAACTGACATGATGTTAGCTTTGTGTACAGCCGTCACTCGTCTGCGTCCTGTTGCCCGAGCGGTCCTGAATGCGTAGTCAGCGATGCGTAAAGATTTGGTTTTGGTGATGATCTTCAGACATTCAACAACACCTGGTACATTCTGCAGGGGGAGAGAAAAGAGTGAAGATGGAGGTTGATTTGAGATGATTTGTTTAAATCCGTGTATATCATCAAAGTGATGATTCGTACCTCGTGCTCCAGGCTGCTGTACTCTCCCTCTGTGTTCTCCCTGATGATCATGATGTCGATGTTTTTGTGGCGTGTCCTCACTCCTGGTAGAGACTGGCAGTGCATCACATTAGCATACAGATCCAGAGTGGTGCTGCAGAGAGAAAGAAATGGGAAGATAGCTGCTGAAGCTGAAGCACTCGCACTGTGTGACTTTAGGATTAGTGGTGAAACATGGTGGATTTACCGGAGCAGGCTGTTTCTGGACTTGTAGGATGGCGGCAAGTTGTGGTTGGTTTCAATGTTACCTGGGTGAACAAACAAAGTTGCACCTAAAGAAGGACGACTAAAAGAGACAGAAGTACATTCCTGCAACAAATCCTCCCTTTAAAAAGGTTATAATGTGGTTGATCTTATTACTGATTTGTCATGAAGCATCTAGATTAATTCCCAGGATTAAATTGAAGCAAGGTGAGTTTCTATGCTCCCCACCTGTGGAACAAGATCCTTAAATATATGAAATCTGCTTAAACTGTCAGCTCATTTAAGTCAGGGCTTTAAACGTTACTGTTCACTGTGGATTTCAAATAATTAGATTCATAACTTCTTTTGAATCCGTAGATAATTATTTGCTTATTCTTGCTTTTTGTTTTTATTGTCTTTTCAGATGTTTTCTTTGTTGTTGCTATGACATTTTTAACATGTCTTAATGTCAAATGTTTTACTTCTATACCACTGTAAATAAACGTGTCTTGCCTAGAAAGGTGTTGATTTAACTGCATGATCATTTTGGAGGTTGCTGTTTGCGTTGCTGTTGAATTATGTCGCGTTACAGACAATTTAACTGCATCACAAGCTGCTGCCTCCAACATAGTCATTCAGTTGAATCAACACCTCTCTAAAACAGTTTCAACAAAAACTGAAAATATCCTTTATCGCAGAACTGTAGTGTTTGGCTGTATTAGTTTTTGCTAGGTGTAACTTAATAAACTGGCAACTGTCTATTATATCCAGTGCATTGTGGGATTTATAGATTTTTGAGGCCCTCGTAGGAACCTGTTTCATACACAAACTCAGTGACATAAGCACATATAAAACACTCACCTTTCAGTGCAACACCATTGCGTCTGATGGCCATTATGGCATTATTGATGTCGTCCTCTGACGCCATAGATGAGTCCACATTGACAACTTCAAAGTCCACTGGCACGCAACAGAACCTGAGAATAAAAACAGATGGAGTTCACTTCGGTGTGACTGAGCTGAGTCATTTAGTCAGCGTATGAGTCGGTCACTGACTTCATTCCAACAGTGTGGCTGTGTGTGTCTGTGTGTGTGTGTCTCAGTATGTGTGTGTGTCTGTGTGCAGGATGTGTGAATTCGCACCGGAATAGTTCGCGCACGTGGTGGGCCAGCTCTGGTCCGATGCCATCTCCGGGAATCAGAGTCACAGTGTGCCTGCCTCCGTACCGCGCCGGTGGAGGCTATCATGCATACACAAGTACATAAAGTCACACTCCTCTACATACAGTCCAGGAGAGACTACTGACTCTCAAAACTACTGAGACTAAGCTAGAGAGATACTGCAGAAACTTATAATCTTTTTGACTTTAGTAATAAGTTCTAAAGCACAACTTGTGCTACCCCACTCTCTTGTGTGTGTCGTGAGCAGCCATACTCACTATGGTCTGGTGTGGGTGGATGGAAGGAGGAGGGATTCAGAACGAAGGAGAGAAAACAGGGAGGTTAGTAGGACAGTGAGGAGGAGGAAGACACATGTTGACCAGCAACTTCCTGGTGGCATCACAAGCACATAAATTAAACAAAACAACACTGATACTCCTGTGGAAATGCGGTAAAGACACGTTGAGGAATTTGATCTCTGTTTTTCAGGAATTCCCAGTGGGGTATAACAGTGGGGTTCTGGGTTAGGAAGGTCATAAGGTAAAGTTAGTGTGGGTGTGCTGACTGAGCTCCTGAAGTGACAAACTCGCTGTTAAATCCTCATAAATCAAAGCTACTCCTTCTTCATGCATTATTGTATCAACAACTTACGGTATAAGTGGACTTGTGTCTCTGATTACATGCAGCTGCGCCATAAACCTGCAAATACAGAAAAGGTGGATATATACATTAAAATTAAGTGATAAATCAGAAGCCAATCATTTAATTTGGGACTTGAATCATTCTTTAAGAGCTGATAAGATTATATTATCACTACTGTCAACAACTCAAGGTGAGTTTAGGGCACCAACTAACATGTATTCTCATTTTCAATCAATCAGCTAATTCTCTCAATTAAATGCAAATTTAAATTCCCATAATGCAAGTTGACATATTCATATCATACAAAAAACAGTCCAAGCTAAATGAAAATCAGATTACAATCATAGAAAACAAACATTTTCACAGGTAAGGTGCTGGATCAAGATGATTTGTTTTGTTTTTTTGCCTTATTAAATGTTTTTAAAGCTGATTATCAAAATTGTTTCCAATTTATTGTGTTTGCTACACCACCTGTATCCCCCTATGGTAGATTACAGTGGCCAAACATGCAAGTAAACATGATAAAGAGCCCTTCCAGCGGAGGATAATGTGATGCAATGCACTGATGGATGCCCTTAAAATGGAGAAAACTCGATGCAGTGCCCTCTGTGGTGTCCTACATGCTAGAAAAGGGTTTGCAACTGTTGCACCATTAATGCATCAACACTTTCTGAGCACTCGTGTAAATGCATATTAGGTATTTTAAAGTTTCCTTGCAGATTTTCATCTGCAGACTTCTCAGCCCTTTTTTTTCTGCGGGGAAGTAAACTTGTTAACTGGCCACCATTAGAAGCGGAAGCACTGTTGCAATAGTCTTTGAATAATTTATGACTCTGCAGGGAGCACTTTCAGTGTGCATTTACAACCTTATCCCGCTTGGGAGAAATAGAGGAATGCTGCTCAAGTAGTAGTAAATTCTCCCCGCAGGGAGTTCCCAGTTGGCATTAAGTTGACAGCAGTGGTGCTGAACGGACAGCGACATTTAACCAAGCTAGCTCCGTTAGCCAACTAACCAACCGATAATCAGCTTAGCTACACTCACCGCTGTCCCGGCAAATATAACTAGTCACGTTAAATAAAACCCCCTTTAAATGTCACAACAAAGTCTGTGCAGCAGTTATAAGTCCGCCGGTGAACTCAGAGGCTGCTCCTACCCTTGACAACCGGTTGCCGAACACGGACTTTAGGACTCCGGAGAGGGACCGCACAGACCGGGCCGTCATGTTCACTCTCACCGCGGATGCAGATGGACGACACGGGGGCGAGCTGCGCGCTCACCGTTAATCTCCTGTTTTCTGTGTCTCTCTCTCTCAAACTCCCACATCCACACGTTCACCCACACAAGAGACTATAATTCGGCATAGTTTGTTTTGTTGTAATTATTATTATTAGAGGGGATACAGACATAGAAAAACACACAGTGAATTTGCAGTCCTTCAAGCTAGCTTCCCGTCGCCATGGTAACCCTGACAGACAGTCTTGGCCCAGTTAGCGAGTTTGTTCCCCATTTTTTTTTTCTCACAGCACTTTTTTTTTTTTTTTATCCGAGAGCACTGACCTGAACCACAGGGAGGCGACATACACACAAAGATTAACACGACCGGGACAGCGCCATTCTACCTGTTACGCCTCTCAAGTCATTTTTCACCAAGTAACGACTCGTTCATGTTTGGTTCTTTTAAACTCACTGGGTTTGTGTTACTTATGCGTCCTTCATCGCGGCTTAAGTATTTTTTTGAGTATTTTGGCAAGGAGGGGGATGTGACATGAGGAGAAAACCATCGCAGCAGTCTTCAGTTAGCGTAGTTATGTGTATAAACATGCTGATATTACAGAATTTAGGATGGCCAACGGAGAAATATCAGCGTTTGTAGTTGAATCACTTGTGGGCCACTTGGAGAAATTCTACTCTCCAGCTTTTTATCCTCGTTCAACCGTCAGTTTCGTCATGTTGGTAGTTGTAGTTTTTTTGTGTCCCTGAGCACATCTCACCTAGTTGGACGTGATAGGGTTTGTGGACTCCATTACCCAGCTTCCCCCGCGGCCGCGCCTCCTCCCTCCACTCCCTCCGCCTTCCCTCCCACTCCACTGGGCCGCGAGGAAGTCGCAAGATGGCTGATGTCGCTTGGAAGTAATGTTCCCCTCTGCAACATGAAGCCGTGAGTGTGGAAGAAAGCGAGGGAGGCACCATCGGGCTTTTATTTTTCTTTTCTTTTAGTTACTTTTCTTTTATTTCGTCAAACATCCATCTCATTCCGCGTCGTGTCCGCCCCGGACTTGTCTTCGGGAGTTGACGCGTCAAATCACGCCGGGGACCCTGCCAGCAGCTAACAGCTAGCCACACAGTTAGCAAATGTTAGTACAGCTAGCCAGTGAGCCAGGCACACAGCTTGTTAGTTTGTTTTAATTGATATTCTGACACCTGCGACCCAACAAGCTACCGCTACGCACGTGGTGACATTCGCCCGAGGTAGTGCAAGAGTAAATGTCAAATATTGTAGCTGTCAGATAGAAATTAAGATTTTGCAAGCTGCTCGGTTAACATCATGTCCGCGAACTGGCCATCCAGCCTGTGGGGTTGCTAACTAATGCGCAGTATTGCATCTGATTCATGTGCACAAACCAGCAGAATAACTGTTTTGTAGGCATTTGTCGGTAATATCCACCACCTTTGCTGCATTTCCGTTATTTGCTGCCAACTACGTTTTTGAAGCTGGTTATGTTAAAGCCAAATTATGGGATCAGGAAAAATGTTGAACTTTTTCTGGTAGTAGGTAGCTACACTGGCCTTGCTGGCATCTAACCAAAAATCCACAGCGATGGACACTAAACTGAGCACCCACGACCAAAACTGAGAAATTGGCTTTTTTTTTTTTTTTTTTGGATATCTCTGGATAAGTAACGCTAGCTGACACACTAGTTCAGCGGTGCATGGTGACTCATTTCAATAGTCTGGGTGACAGATAAGTTGTTTTGCAGGGTTAACTAAACTACAGTTAGTCACTACATCGGAGACCAGTTAGCTTGCCTGAAGTGCACAGCTAGCTACAGTCTCGCCCCACATCACATTTCAAACACGGCGTACAGAACGTATTCAGAGCCTGCTCCCGGCCAGACACATAGGCTCAACAACACCGTCATGGGAGTGCAGGGTTTTCAAGAGTATTTAGAGAAGCGGTGTCCCGGGGCCGCAGTCCCGGTGGACCTCCTGAAGCTTGCCCGTACCGCGGCCCGCCAGCCCCCTCACCACCATCACCCACACCACCACCCACATCACCCCGGGCCCATGCCTCCCCCGCCCCCGCCTGCCAGGATCCTAATCGACGCTGACTCCGGCCTGCAGCGCCTCTACGGCGGCTACCAGACGGACTGGGTGTGCGGGGGTGAGTGGAACGCCATGCTGGGCTACCTGGCTGCTCTGTCACAGGCGTGCCTGTACCAGGGTGGCCTGGAGCTGGTCGTGGTTTTCAACGGCACACTGGGGAAGGAGCGCTGGCCCGAGTGGGCGCGGCGAGCTCAGGGCCAGAGACAGACGGCACAGCTGATAGTCAACCACGTCGGCAGCAAGGCCACCCCGCCTCCAAGGGCATGGTTCCTGCCCCCGGCCTGCCTCAGCCACTGCGTCCGCCTCGCTATGTTCCGCTTCCGAGTGCGGGTGAGCAATTTGTTAAGTTGTTTTATTGTGGTCGTATGGCGTTGCATTCCATTTAACACTTGCACTCTTCTTGTTGCACGCCCATGTAGTAGCTGACATCATGCAGCGCTGTTTTTAACTCCTTCCAGTTGGCGACCGAATGTAACTAACCACAAATAAATGAGTCAATCTGGAATTTGGTGATATTAAGGTTAAACACAAACACAAACCTAATCTGATAAGAGGGCTGCTTTGCTCTCACTGCCTCTAACAACATATTTCTGCCTCTCTATCTGTTGCCTGTGGCGGGCCTGCTCTGCTCTGCTCTGCTCTCTTGTATTTGGGATGGTCCACTGGGAGGAGGAATGCATCCAGTGCAACAGATTTTTTTTTTTTTTTAGATATCAGAAGCAGTGGCTACCGGCTAAACCAGCATGTGCATCGTTGTTCAACATGACCTAGCCTAGCCTATATATTACATAACATGAACTCAGTGAACCTGTCATACATTGTTGAGGAACTGCTGAGTGGAAAGACTATTTATAGGTCCCCAGTACCTGAAAGTAGTGCATTACTAATGACTAATTTTGTGCATTTCCTTTGGTTTGTGATTGAGTATATTTATCTCTAACCTATTGGCTTGTTACTATTTTATCTGATATGACATAAAGTAGAGTAAGGTGGATGTACTATATCTGCCTCTCTCTATTACTAGAGAATACAGTAAGGTGAAATAAAACCTGTCATCCGACTCTCTAAAGCAGATGGGTTATAGGCCAAAGAATAACATGTTTGAAAAAGGAAATGTGAGTCATAACGTTACGTTTGAAGGCCTGCAGTAAATGCAGCTACACCGCTGATTGCCTCTCAAGGTTCCCTCCTGTCATCTTTACCCAGCGGTCTCTCTCTCTCTCTTTTTTTTTTTTGCTTTTGATCTACCCTCCCATCTCCTTGCATGCTAGTATTTAAAAAAACACACAATGCAATAGTATGTATGAGATGATTCTTGTTAGAATAGAAAAATCCCACCCACATTACAGTACAACTCGTTCTGATGTTCCTTGTGCGTGTATGGCATCATTACTCACAGTTCCCATGTGTACTTGCTTGTTTTTCCTTCCTGTATTCTGAAATACAGTCCTATTTCTGCACCTTCAAGTATCTCACCTCTGCTTGGATTACACGTTTTTACTAAAGTCACTGTTTTTCCCCTCTGTGCAGATATTGCTTTGGTGTCCTACTCAGCATTACAAGTACTGCACACATGTTTGGTCTGTCTGTTTGGAATGATCGCATACATTTTATTCTGGGTGAAATTGGTTTATCCGTTTCAGTTTTATTTATTAGTGCGTGACACGAGAATTAATAAGCAGTTTGAACAACTTTGTCATGAAACCGATTCCTCAATCAGCCTTGCCTTCCCCTGCCCCAAATTGCAGCTCGTTAAATAGATTTTTAATGGAGTAACTATATCAAATTATTTAGTTTTCACATTGATTAACACTGACGTTGATTAACGAGATTAACATAACGATTCTGGCTTAATCATGAAACTCCCCTGTTCTCGTTTTGTGGCATAACCATGCACCTCATCACCAGAAGGTTTCTGCATGAGTGTCCCCTAAAGCAATTATTCTGCTGCTTCACAACCGGTAATTTGGAACTGATTGGCGCAGGACTAACTTTCCACACACTTATTTCTGCAAGCAGACCAATTTTATTATTTTCTTTTCGTTGCTATTGAGCTTTAGTATGTTGTTTGTATGCCAAGTGTGTCAGCTGTCAGTCATCTCTGTCCTCTTAATAAACTGAGTATGCAGCAGCAACTGCTAGCATGTTAGCTCCTCAGTTTCACAGATGCTAGTTCATCTTTTGCTGTGTTGGGGTGTTTCATGGTCTTCTTGAGATTGTACAGAAACTAATGATTATTATTTTATATATATATATTTATACATAAGAGTAGAATGTTTTTAAGAAGTTTAAAACATAACAAAATGATCAACAGAATTTGAAGAAGCAGTTTTGATGTGAAGTCAAAACCTGTTGTGTGTTTTAGACGTTCTCGCTGTCCCAGTCAACAGCGCTAGCTGCGCAGCTAACTGAGTTAACTAGCTGTCAGCAGCTCCAGTTAACAGCAGTTAGTGGTTATACTGGTGTTTTTTTTACAGTATGAATTTAACAGGTGGCCAGTTGTTACATGAACCTTTTAATCAAGAGGTTTTTTGATGAAGTCGGGCGTATTTGCTTGAAGAATGACTTAAACAATAATCCAAATTCTTAAAGATAGATTTTCTGATAAACTAATCAATTAATCAACTCATCGTTGAAGTTCTAAACTGCCGTGATCACGGCTGAAACGTATGATTCTTTTCATTGTTGATTATTTTATGTTCTAATCAGTTAGTTGTTTGGTCTATAAAATGTTCCCTGAAGTCCAAGATGAGATCCTCAAACATCTTGTTTTGACTAGATAGACACATAGATTCTTTATTGATGCTGGGGGAGTTTTAGAACCCAACATACCAAAGTTATTATAAGGTATCATTAAATTATATTACTATCACAGAGGAGAAAGAAAACTCACGTTTAAGAAGATGGAATCAGATAAGTTTTTTCTTCAAAAATAACTATAAACTAAACTACTGAAAATAGGAATATAGCTTATTTTATATAATTATAACGCTAATTTGTAATAGTTTTTCAAAATGTTTAGATGTTTAGTATGTATACTATGGTATGTTTCCTTTATGATTGTTTGTTTTACACTCTGGTGTGGAGGATTTATATCCTGTACCTGTAATCTTTCAATACATTTTAATCAAAATACAAAATCAAAATGGCACATGGAGCGAGCCGCATTACTCCGACCAGGATGTTAACATTTCACAAGGTGCCATACCAGAGTTTGTCTTGTTATGACACAGCAGACAGAGTTTGTCCTCTCTGCATCTACAGGTTGTACAGACCTTGGAGGACCACCACCAGGAAGTGCTGTCTCTCTACAGGGACTTTGGATTTGCTGGCCTGATTGCTCAGGATTCTGAGTTCGCCCTCTGCAACGTCCCCGCCTACTTCTCCTCACACGCGCTCAAACTGAGCTGGAACGGCAAGAACCTGACCACACACCAGTACCTGCTGTCTGAGGCCGCCAGGCAGCTCGGGCTCAAGACACAGCACCTGCCATGCTTCGCTGCTCTGCTGGGTAAAGGAGCAGTGCAAACTCACACACATCAGTCTTCACACACAAACACAGCAAATCAAACATGTATCACACATTTCTCTGACGCTGTGTCACTGAAACACACTCACTCCAACCTGTGATTTGTATTTTTGGCACACCCTCTTCGTCTGTCGTCCTTGTTCATTGACACAACAAACATTTGAGAACGTTCCTTCTTCTTGCAGGAAATCATATTCTGCCTGATGAGGACCTGGCTGCCTTCCACTGGAGTCTGCTGGGACCAGAACACCCACTAGCTTCTCTCAAGGTATGATTCAAAGTCCTCTTAAACAGCAGCCTTCTCTCAGAAGAAAATACTAGCTGTCATGATCATGTCATTCAGTAATTACTTAAACACATGAGCCCTGATTTGATTTAAAGGTAAACAGAAATAGACCTTTATATCCAATTTTGTTTCTATTTCATTATCATTCAGAGAAAAGCCTCCTTGTTTTCTGTTATTCTCCGTACTACTGTATTAATTTCCTGATGCTGAATGCTTCTATTTCACGGTAAAATCCTTTAAGTAATTATGGGGTAAAACACTTTCCCATCGATGTAAAGCTTTTAAAGCGTCACAGGAAATGGTTACTTTTCTTAATAACTTAACATTTATATAAATGATTAGAATGAATGCATCCATGATATGAAGAAAAGATAGCATAGTTATCAGGAAAAATAACATCCAGATAATTATAAATTGATAAACACAAAGAAGAATATTTTGTAATTTCCCAACACTTGACTGCAAACATGGAACATAAAAAGATTGAGAGCTTTTTTGTAATGTTAGAATATTTGGTGCATGGTCCAGACAAACTGGACCATGTTTGATTAACTGTGTTCAAGAATTGACCGAGATCGAACCTCTGCTTTTTCATTGCTATGTGTTCGTGGTGTAAGTGTGATGGCAGACTTGGAGGTGGTGTGATGTATGAAAACAACAGACTGAGCAGAGAAAAGCCACTTCCCTGCTTGCCATGGCATTCTTCGCCTTCACTTAGTCTCTTATTTTTATATACGTGAACACACTGTTGTGCTATATTGGTAACCAGTGACATCAGAACTGCTGTCCTGTCCTGTCCTGTCTCGTAGCAGTACACAAAATTAGCAGTTCCTTTTGTACCTCCACAGATCGGTATGTTTTCAGTACAGCAGGGAAAACAAAAAGAGAAGGGAATAAGATTCTTTAAAAGTCATTTATCGTGAAAACTGTGAACATTGACAAACCTCAGTAAGCCAACTAGTACGCTTTAGCTGATAAGCAATTGATGCGCTGCACATGTGTTCCTCACGTGCGACCGTGTCGACATATATACACTTTTTTGGCAGTAATTGTTTCTGTCTTTGAGCGTAACGAGCTGAGGAAGTCGCTTACCAAACCAAACATCCTGAAGATCCGAGATGACCATTTATGTTATTCCCTACTTATCCAGTAAAGAATCAGGCAGCCGTGAAGTAGCAGCGTCCATTTTTCGAGTAGATTAATAATGTTGTATTGGATGTGTACTAGCTTATGCTGATTTTAGCATTTATAGCATATCGGAGGCATTTCTGATACCGTTATTCGTATCAGAACATCCCCACTGAAAATACATTAGCTGTGAACAAAAGCTGCCGCTAATGTTAGTTTAGAAAGATATCTTTAAATCTAGCTGACTGACTTTAAAATCCTTTATCCTGTTAAAGATATTTTTAATAAAGTGACGTGACTTGAAACAGTAAGAACGTGTTTGAAAATGTGTAAATGTTCAGATATCTGGCCGACAGTGAGCTCTTGTGAAAAACTCTCAATCTAGTCTTTCCTCTCATCTCTCATAAAACCGAACATCTGAATTACATTTTCAAGTTAATGAGCCAGAGAAGATCAGAATCAGATGCAGCTTAATTAGCGAGAGAGCCTGAAGTGAAGCCATCTTCTCAATGCTGTCTCTCTTTTTTGGCTCCATAGGAATATTTTGGATAGCCAGAATTTATCCTTGAATCAAATTGTGTCAAAAAATCGAGACTTGAACAGTTACAAAACATGTAATGAGTTTGACTTGCGTAAAGATAAATACATTTACTTTCACAGTAGAAAACGAATGCCTTCTGCAATGATCTGTCAATGGAATAATGCCCAAAATCTGTAAACTATCATCAACTTGTAATGTCAGTGACTCGGTCCATCTGTTGGGCTCTGCTGCTTTTTCTTGACTAGATAACCGTCAGTCCTGTCCTCTACAACTCCACTGTACAATAAGAAGTAGTATGTTGATATGAACCTGTATGGTTCTCTCTCAGGTGCGAGCCCATCAGTTGGTGCTGCCGCCCTGCGAGGTGGTGATCAAGGCCGTCTCAGAGTACGTATCCTCCATCAAAGACCTGGGAAACCTCGATGCCATCGCCAGAGATGTCTTCAAACAGTCACAGGTAGGACATGAGCGCACTGACCTTTGTCGCTGATCAATACTTTGTGACTGCACGTCATGCGGTGAAATCTTAATGTAAATGTAAGATCTACGTTTCAAAATTTAAAAGACAACTGTATATGACAGCTGGTTTGTGACCTAACATGCCGTCCTGTTGCTGATGGTTGAATAGGTCACGACTGTTGACACGAGATCTGAGTCAGCGTTTGGACTTCCTCACACATCAGGGCTGAACCATAGAATTGCACCACCACGCCTTATACATTAATCCCCGAGCTTAGCAGGCTTGTCTTGGCTTCAGATCATCGTCGCATCGAGCTGCAGCAGTGTTTGAAGTGTCGATTACTCATTTAAGACACATTCTGTCTATAAAAATGGTCTCCAGTCATGTTGAGTGTCTTCGATTTGAGTAAGTAGAGTTGGAGTGTGAGGAGCCTTTTGTCAAATCTGCATCCTCATCGTCATTGAATCAAGGGTTGTAAACGTATTGATTATCATGGTGCAATAACCTTTCCTGAAAATATAGTTTCATAGTATCAAGATATTACACAATAAGTATTACTGTGAAACGTGTTTGCTTCGTATGGTGGTCAAGCTAAAACTGCATTAGCTGTAATGGCTGAAATCTAATAAGATGAAACAATTAGTCGATTAATCTTTCGATTATCAGAAAATGAATCAACAAGTGTCATTTTAAAAGCAAAAATGTAAAGGATCGGTATTGATAATATTTCGATATTGCAACTTTCATTGATGCTCTGTTGATTTGGTGCTTTATAAATACTCCCTCAGTGAATTCGTCTTTATGAGACAATTGTGTTTTCAAGAATATATCATTATTATATAAAAATATACATTCAGAACACGAATACAATTCAGTTTTTGTTGAACGCTATAATATCTCACTGGAAACAAATTTAAGATGTCAATTAAATGAATAATACTGCTGACATGATCAGGATTTCTACGTATCCGTGTTGAACAATATGTATATTGATAAAATATTGGATTTTTACTTGCAAATGTTTTATTGCACTTACAGTAATAAGGGTTGTTGTCGTTCAGTCAGGTATATTTCGAGTTATCTTCATCTGGTTAACTTCACTGCTGACGTGTGTGTGTGTGTGTGTGTGTGTGTGTGTGTGTGTGTGTGTGTGTGTGCAGCAGGGGAGACGCTGCAACAACGTGGTAGTAAATTACATCAGATCATTACAAAGCACCGATAAATAACTGTTAACGTCAGAGCTCATCAATACTACAGTATTTTATAGTTTAGCCTCGGGGCCTGATTAAACTGGGTTTCAGAACCCATCAGAACCCAACTGTAAGTGTTTTATGCTCCTCTTTGCCCCACATGACGGTAAACTGAACATCGTTTTGGGAGTTGGATGATGTCGGTTACGTTAATTATTTATAATTTAGTCAGCATCGAGTTAATAAATCACCGCTTTGACTGTGAAATTACTCAGCAGTTACTCAGGACATTTCACTGTCAGCATCCCAGCGTGATACTCAGACAACATAATGCTTTGTTTCCTTCGTTTCCAGTCTCGTATGGAGGACAAGGTGGAGCGATTCAAGAAAGCTGTGGAGTATTTCTCAGCTGCCTCCAAACCACGCTCGCCCAACATGGGGCCCTCGTCTTTCATCTGTGAGTAGTAAACGGCTTGCTCACTATCACTACGTCATCGTTTTTGGCTCATTAAAATATGTTAATCTACATCCCGGACTTTTCTGTCTCTGCTGTAGTACCTGGGTTTGGACCCAATCCATTTGGGGGACCACCTGGCCACATGGGACCGATGCAGCCTGGAAAGAATCAGGTAGATTCCAAATCTCTGTAATCCTTTCGTCCTCTTTGATGTAATTTGCTCTCTGCTCTGCATGAATCTACATGTAGTAGAGTGGATTACGTTTTTTATGCTCTTTGAAATCCCTTTGTGGCATGTGCTCATTTAGGGGAAACACTGGCTGAGGGAATGGGGGGTTGCAGTCCTTTCCATCCCAAAGCCCCCCATCAGCCTTGATTAGATGCTTCTAGTTTGATCTGATATAAAATAGGGCAGTAGTTCCCGTCCCTGAGACATCTTCTCCTCCTCCCTCCCCTCTTTCTCTCCTGTGCTCCTTCTTTTCTTGTCTGCTCCTACACTTCTTTTCTTCCCTCTCTTCCTCTCCTCTCTGTCCAATCACAGTTCCCACCTCCCCAGGTTCCAGGGTTTAAGCCACCCTATCAAAATGCTCCATACGGACCTGGCTCCGCCCCTCTGTTCCAGAACCCACCGCCGCCGTCCCAAGACTGCAATGATTCACTGACGAACAAGATGGGCTTCTCTGATTGGTCAGCTCCATATGATTCCACTCAGGGGGGAAGTCGATTACCCAACCATCACACCAGCACTCAGTCTGGTCCCTCTCCGTCTCCTTCCTCGTCATCAGATGGAGATGAACCCAACGACAACAACACAAAGTAAGACACAGAGCCACGTTTACACCTGTCAGGCTTTAGCAGACTGTGAGCTCCCTAATTAGATTCAAACGAAGGGCGGGCTTCGGCTTTTTAGGTGGAGCAAAGCACTTTACGTAACACTTGTTTGGAGTAAACACAAGAGGAGCTTAGCTTTCAAGGTATGTGTACAGGTTACACTTAACAACAGTAGTGCCCATGAGGAAAATGGCACTTGACATGACGGTGTAAGCAAAGTGCAGCTGAATTACAGATTGTAAATCAAATGCTGCCATAAATAAATCCATGCCGTGTACATACATATTTTAATGGTTTGTTTTCAGCTAAAATAAACCTGATAAAAGTCGATCCTTTCTTTACTGTAGTATAAAGTCTTTTTCTCATTTTAGCCTGCGAGTGTTGAAATTTAATCTCCTTGAAGTCAGCCTATAAAGTGAGCATTTCACTGTACACATGAGTGAAAATTAAGGGTGCACGCTACAGGAATTTGGGGCTGATTTGACCCAGATTCACTCAATAAACTGGTCCAGAGCTCGTTCGGTCCGGAAGGTCAGCACAGCTTGTCTGGTACTGTGATGGCTGTACAGATCCAGTCTTAAACCTCTCTAACTTCTGGGATGCTCCCCAGTCTTCAGCAGTATTGTCAAGATACATCAGTGAAAAAAGAAAAATCCCAAACTGCTACCTGACTCATTGGGGATGCTGCTATAAATATCAAATGTGTAAGAATTTAATTAAATCCAGATGACTGTGATTGTTGTTACATCAGTGCTTTCACAGTCGCCTATAAGGACGATATAGCAGCTGATGGTGCAGCCGCGTATCTGTAAACATTTTAGCTGTTGGAGCTTACATTAGCTAGCATACTAGACAAATGTTTTCTGCTTTCTCACAGAAAATGACTTACGTTAGTACAGCAAGTTTGTCGTGCTACAGTCTCCATTTTGTTTATTTCTGCGTCCCCGTGAGGTGGTGCATCGTTTCCTCTTGCACGATCATCTTAACAACGTCCTGTGGTGTTTGATGCGCCATTATTTTCAAGCCGGTGCATGTTTTAGATTAGACACAAGAAAATCTGCAAAGATTCTCTTTATGTGCATGATGCAATCTGTAGTGTGAGCCTGTCCTGAGTATGAACACAGTCTGGTAAGTTCAGAATGTAATGAAGCCTTTAAAACAAAGAAAAGACTTGTATCACCAAAACAGTATGATGTGGATTATATTGCTCAGCCCGACATCACATATCTATGGTAGCAGATCGTATCAGCTGTCACTAAGTAATGTTAATTCTAGCATTAAGTTGGTGACAGGCCAACATTAAACCCGTCTGCTGTGTGGTTAAAGTGCTCTCTGAAAGCTCTCAGCTGAAGATTGTTTGTGAGGGAAGAACGAGAACCCCGACAGAATGATCTCTGTTCTCTGTAGCAGATCAGCTCAGGAGTCGCAATCTTCAAATTAAACCTTCATCCATATAATATCAACATAATTTAAGCTTATAAATGTAATATTTTTGATCAAATCAGATACATTTATCCAATCGTTATGTAAATCTCCGATATGGGACTGTGGCCAAAAAGTTACTTGATCAGGAAATCCCTCAAGTCGGTTGGATAGCAGAAAGGTCTTTCCAGAAAGCAAAGTATCTATAGCAGCTCTATATCATATCACACACACTTGTTGGCTGACTTTTTGTCAACAACCTTACGGTGTTAAGTGCCACAGCTTAGAGTTCCAGGGATCACAACTACTTAGAAGGAGAACGGAGCTGCGGGGGAAATCACCTCCTGAGGATACACGTGTGTTTAGGGTTTTTTTTGTCTCTTCCTGTTTTGTTGACCCAACAGTCTTTTAAATTAAAGCTTTACGAGTCCAAATTGGGATGCCTCTGACTTGTGGAGTATGATAATTGTCTGAGAGACCGTAAAACAAAATGAACATCTATGCAAAATGTGTTTGAGGAAACGCTTTCTCTGCAGAAACTCTGGACTCGGGCCAGGATGACTAAACTCTCCCGTCAACCCTTTTTTTTCTCAGCCATTTGACAGACAAGCCCTCTCGGTGGGAGGATCCTGCCGGAAGGGGGGGCTCGGCCTCTGGAGACGGTTCCCAAGGCAACGGGAGCGGGTCAAACATTCCGTCACTGTTGTCTATGGCGACGCGGAGTCACATGGACATTACCACACCCCCTCTGCCTCAGGTGTGTGTCCATTAGAGACTTGGATTAGACATTTCCAAACTAAACACAGCTGTATGATGTCTGGAAAAGTAACATTTTGTCACCATGTTTGCTCATTTTAGGTCAGTGCTGAGGTTCTTCGTGTAGCCGAGCACAGACACAGAAGAGGACTGATGTACCCCCAGATTTTCCACATATTGACCAAGGTACAATGTTTTTTCCTTTGCACTTGTGTCTTTGAAAGGCCATCTCTTTTTGAGTTAAACAAGAGTTACAAAAATGACAATGGCGCTCAGAGCCGTTGGTCCCTTAACCTCTCCTGTTACTCACCCCGTCCTTCCTTCCCACTCTACCCACCGCACCCCTCAGGGAGAGATGAAGATGCCAGTGTGTATAGAGGATGAGTGTAACTCCGAGCTGCCTCCTGCCTCTCTGCTGTTCCGTGCTGCCCGACAGTATGCATACGGCGTCCTCTTCAGTCTGGCTGAAACACACCGTCGCCTGGAGAGGCTCGCTCTCCGCAAGAGGGCTCCCCTGGAAGGTAGGTCCTGGGACTGACGTAGAAGAGATAAACGAGGGCAGTATGGGAGACATATTGATCATTGTCGTGTATGTGGACTGTAGATATACTCACATTAAGTCATTGATAGTGAGATATTTTTCTACAGAGCTTTAACATAGAGGTAAATGTTATTATAAAAGTATTTTTTCTCAGACCCGGTGGATCGATAAGAACGTTGAAATGGTGTTTTAGCTAGCTGTGCTCTGAAATGTTGTCTTCTGGACAGCCAGGTAACTTCAGGATGGGTGTTTTTAGATGTACGTTAATATTGTGTAACCGTTTGCCAATGTAGCGGTTGCAACCATTGTTTATGTCACATAAACGTAGAATATTGGGATATTGATTTAATAGCAATCATTAACTTTTCAGACGGCTGCCTAAAGGTTGACTACGCCTGGCAGGAGAGAAGCTAGGATTTTATTCCATAGTCGTAGATAAAGATCAGTCTACACTAATTTTATTAGTGTTATGCTATTTGTTGAGTAAGATTTCAGCAGTGGGATTTTTTCTGACTCATGTGATACAAACATTTCTCGTAACTCCAGAGAATTGTCAAGTCCAACTGGCAAAATGTATTGAAATAGATGTAATCATTTCCAAAAATGTACAACATATTTTTATCTAACAAAATGTTCTTCTTCAGTCCATGTTGTTCATTTTTATACCGACACGCTTCTGCTGCCTCCATGATGCAGTTCCTCCAGTGATTGTCAAAGAGTGGAGCAGCGGTAAAGCCAAGTCGGCCCTAACTCCAGAGCTGATTCCGGCCCTGTGTTTCCGGGAGTGGACTTGCCCCAACCTGCGGCGGCTGTGGTTGGGCCGCGCCAGTGAGGACCGCTCCAGGAGAACCAGGGCCTTCCTCGCCTGCCTACGCTCTGACTGCCCAGCCCTCCTCAACCCAGCACAGGTCCCACAGCATCTGCTGCTCATGTGCTGTGTGCTCAGGTATGACTCATGAGCCCCTCAGTGAGAGTGTGTATTTCAATTTTTAGCTCTTACTTAGCTGAAATGTTTGCAGATAAATTAATTTCTATGTGCAACTATATTGCCCAAAATGTGCTTGTTTCCGCTTCGCAGGTGTAAATATTTGCTGCTAGGTGTTTTATGATAGAACATCTTTGGGTTGAAGAATGTTAATTTGGACAAGACATTTAAAATCATCATCATCATCTTTGGCTTGAGGAAAAACTGATGCATATTCTTTTGTTTTGTTCTCTGTTGACAGAAAAATCTTCAACCATTTTAAGGCACAAAAGTTTTGCATGCAAATGTCATCTAATTCGCCTTTTTCTCAGGGGACGTTTTGAATTGTCACAGCAGAAAAATACTTTTTTAAAGGGAAATGACAACCTCAAAATTGGCTCAACATGTTTGAAAATTGCAACAGAGGAGTGGGGGAGCAACGACTGAAGGAGGCCTTATTGCCGAAATAGTGTGTCATGCGAAGGGTCAGTGGACACAGTTTAGACTGAGAGACCATCACTCAGTGTAGCATGCAGAGCGTTGTAGAATTGACAGCCTTGAAAAGCTGCTATCAGACTCTCTGTAGACAACGCATCTGTCCGACAGAAGGAAACAGAGAGTCGCTGTGTGGGAACCTGTATTGCTTTCACCTCAGTTCTGTGTCCCTATTCTAAAGAGAGCTTTGTGTTTCTTCCCTCTCAGGTATATGATGCAGTGGCCTGGGGGAAGGATCCTCCAGAGACATGAGCTAGATGCCTTTCTGGCTCAGGCTGTTTCCAGTCAGCTCTACGAACCCGACCAGCTACAGGAGCTCAAGGTAAGACTACACTCCCTCAGTGTCGGATAATAATAGGCAACAGAATACAGACGATTTCTGCATATTTATTCTGAGTTGGCTTGTTTTTTTGCGGTCTTGATTCATCACCTTGGTGAAGTATAAACACATTTTAATTGCGTAAGAATAATGCATCAGCAGACTGAGTGGTGCAGCTGCTTGATGTTCAAGACGCTGTGTATTTTTGTACATTTTATGATTTCTGTGAATTTCATGGCAGCAGCACGGCAACAAAAAGACTGAAAGTCGTGGAATGCTCCAAATTCACCCGTTTGTAAGGTAAACAGGTTTAATGGTAACAGGTGATAGTATGATGATTGGTTCACCAAGGATTTTAATAGATTGGCTCAGGAACACTTCTTGTAAATCAACAGAGTGTATATATGCAAATTATTGCATTCTGTGTTCCAACTTTTTGGGGAACTGGTATGTTGTCGTAATCTTAGGCAAGACTCCTTTTCGGTGTTGCAAGCAAAACTTGTTCATTAATAAGCAACAAAAGGTTTCACACATCACATCTCGTCTCCTTTGGGACAAGATGTGATGCGTGCCCACATACCATGTGTTCAGGACTTCACGATTCACAACTCTTCGGCGCTGTTTCTTCTTCTAGCTTCCCTACTACTCGTCTCCGGCTGCCTACACTTTTAAAAAAATGCTGTAATTCTACATTTGTGGGTGTCTGTTAGGTGGAGAAAGTGGATGCCCGTGGTGTGCAGCTGGCCTCTCTCTTTATGGCCGGCGTTGACACAGCGCTGTTCATCAATGATGTCTGCGGCCAGCCGTTGCCATGGGAACACTGCTGTCCCTGGGGCTTTTTTGACGGCAAACTGTTCCAGAGCAAACTGGCCCGGGCTGCTCGTGACCGGGCCGCCCTGCTGGACATGTGTGAGGGGCAGGTACGAACCTGAGTTTGTGTCTGTGTGGTTTTGTGAATGTGTGTGTCTGTGTGTGTAGGCAGAAATGAACTGAAATGAACACCGATCAGCTACAACCACTTATCCGTTTAGATGGTCGCAGGTTTTCCACAGTTGTCTTTCTGCTCTGCAGGAGGAGCTGGTGTCCAAGGTCGAGAAGATGCGTCAGGCGATCCTCGAGGGCATCAACTTCTCCCGTCCCCCTCCTCCTCCTCCTCCTCTTCCACCTCCTGCCTTCCTCCCGCCAACCATGGTGCCCCCTTTCTACCCCATGCCTCCAATCTACCCACCTCGCCCCATGGGCGGCATGCCTCCTCATCATCACCCACATCACCCACATCACCCAGCGCAGCACAGACCCAGAGCCTTCCCAGGTACACTGATGCTCTCTTTCCACCTGTTGCTTTCTCTACATGGACATTTTACCGCATACTTGGATTTTTAAGTTTGCATTATGCTCAATTTAGAGGATAAAACATCAAAATTAAAGTGTAAGATGGTCCCAAATTGAATTTAATAAATTTTAGCGTGGTACATATTGTATACAAGAAGTTAGTATGTAGTTTCTAAGTGGGACAAATCTTTAGTTTGTTGTTGTTGAGTCTGTCTCAGTTGTCTTTCCTTGTTTCTTCAGGCATCCAGTCCATCCCCCCTCAGGGAGGGAAACTGGAGATCGCTGGCATGGTCGTTGGCCAGTGGGCTGGAAACAAACCAATCCGTGGGAGAGGAGGGTTCAACATGCAGGTGGTGTCGGTGGGAGCAGGGAGAGGGTGAGTGAGATGATGAACTTTTAATCGATACAGCTGTGACATTATTAAACCACCAGCTTTCCAAGGTTGTAAAAACATTGCATATGTTGTCGTTGTTACAATGTTTAAGTCCATTCTCAAAACATTGAAATGCCTTTTAGTCATGGCAAATAGCATTAGCATGCATTAATAATACCCTTTTCTTCAACGGCAAACAGGCTGCTGTATAGTACTGTTACAGGCAGTATGCCTATAGAAAATATTCCCTCAGTCTCAGAGTGGTGGAGTCATTTATGTTTTGCCAGTCAGTGCAGTTACCGGCAATACCTGAAGATAAGAACTCAATTAAGGCAGCAACATTAGCTAGATGGCTAACAAAGCACATTGAGGAGCACATCTCACTTCATTATGTATCAGACTTGACTGCAAAACACACCAAAGTGCTTTTTCACTGCATTTCTGTAAAGGTGGGAATCTTTGACAATCTAACAATTGTAACTCTGCAATCTGCCAGTTAAACTAAGTGGTCTTAATTAAATTACTGCCCGAGGAGCAAAAAACGGCAAAGGAAAAGTTTTTTGTGTGTGAAAGTAGATTTTAGAAAATTAACCACATCAGTTTGGAAACATCTTATGTTTCCTCTGTCACAGTTACAACACTTTCTTACTGAGGATTGTCTGTTCTTCAGCAGCCACATTCATAATGTACTTTGTAGTTATTTTACTGCAATTTTCAGTTTTTAAAAGCATAAATACAGATGTGCAACTAATTTAGATGTGTGAACAGAATCACTCCAACTGTCATATCTTTTTCAGAGAGATGTAGGCAGCAATAATAGATTACTACATTTTGGGGTTGACTTTTGAATGGTCCCATTGTAAAGGGGGATTGATGAGTCTTGTCAAAGTTCGTCAGAGTTGAACCTGAAGTGAACGTCCAGCATGGACTTACTGAAATCTGTCTTGAATACTGCCGGGTTTGGACCCTAAAGCAGTCTACTGATACTGGTTGTGTTCCACATCAAAACTTCTCTCCATGTCTTCTTCATCACAGGAGGGGTAAAGAGATTCCAGCGAAAGTCAGAGGAGTGAAAAAGACACCTGCCAACAGAACACAGGTATCTTAAACGAAGCTTTTAAATCTTGCAGTTCGTTTTCCTTCAGGAGTTGTGATCAGCAGAGAACGTCACAGCTATACATTCCCTCCGTCACATTCCTTCTTGCCGTCACATCTCCTGCTGTTCTGTTAAGATTCTCTCTGTCCCCCCTCCAGACGTCGTCACCGCCCCCACCCAGCTCTCCCCCAAAGCCCTCAGAGGAGGCGGGCTCCACGCCAGAGGTCGCGACTCAGCAGCTGAATGGCAGCTCAGCAGCCTCCGCCATCGGCCAGCCCTTGGAGCTGGCCCCCCTGGCCCAGCCAATCCCGTGTGCCTTAGCCAGCAGAGACAACCAATCAGAGGGGGTGGAAGTGGAGGCCCCCTGTTGCCTTGACGACTGCCCGTCAGACGGAGCACTACAGAAGGAGGAGTGAAGGCATCCCTCCCAGGATGCACTGCTCTGAGAGAGTTCTCTGTGTTCGACTGCCTTTCCCTGTTTTTGTAGCCCTGCCTGCTAGCTGCGCACATCATCACATGGAGCAGGAAGTGATCGGAGGCTCCTCCTCCTCTTACCTGCTGCTCCATGTGATTGGCTCAAGCAGTTAGCTGTTACTTCCTTTTTAGTTTTCTCATGTGGTTTTACATTGTTTTATGAAGAGAGGTTTTCTCCATGAGTCTGTAAGCGCCCCACCCCTCAAAAATCCTAAATGCCTCCCTCCTGCACTCAAAGTAAAATAAGCTTGAAGCCCCGCCCCCCCATTTAAAGCCACCTTTTAAACGAGCCCCCCTTAGTACGTATGAGAATCTGTACAGTTTGAATTTATTATTTTGTGTTTTAATGGTCCCATTGTATGAATCTCTGCACACAGATGTTAAGCTCGCGGTTACGGTGACAGAATGGATGTGGTTTCCATGGTTACAGCATCTAGGCCTGGTCGCCATGGTTGGTAGTTGTGTGTCGATGCGGTTTGTTGCCATAGCCATCTTGTGTGAGGTTTGTCTTACATGAATTCAGAGAGTTGTTCGGAGTTTTGACTCTGGACATGTGCAGTGACCCTCATTAACCCAAAACTCTGCAGGCTCGCAGCGCTGCTAAACACACAGTGTTAGTACACCTACTAACAACAAAACCTCTTTATCGATTGATTGGTTATCTATCAAAGGAGCACTTCTGCACCACCATGGTATTGGCGTGCTATCTCACTTTGACCTATGTAGCATAGCCTAGTGCTTAGCTGTGCTGAGAGACCCCATGAATTTATGCACCTTAAGCCCCAGAGTATGCAAGATATTACCCCGCTCCTCAAAAAAGAAAAAGTGCATTATTATATTATCCTCCCACCCCCCCTGTCCCTTCGTCCCAAAGCTTTGATTGTATTTCCCCAACAGATGCACTTGATGTTGTATTTAAATATAATGAAAATTTAAAAAAGCCCCTATACAGGTTAATTGACAGTGTGTGAGGGGTGTCCCCCCGCGCATAAGTAAATCATTATGACATGTAGAACTACATTTAAAGGTAGAGATCTATTTGAGAGACGTCAGAATGTGAACAGAGTGGTTTCAGACAAAGAAGCACTTTGTTTTAAAAAATGTTAAACCACACTGGACAGTCCTCTACCAGGTGATAAAGAAATGAAAAAAACTCTGAGGCACCTTCTGGAGTTAAAGGCCAAAAAGAAAAAGAATAATGCTGCCCGGCAAAAAAAAAAAGATGGAAATGAATGGTATGGATTTGGGTAACTGCTGCCAGGCAGAGTTCCCTTCAGACTGGCCTCACGTTCAATCAAGAACTTTTGCAATGAAGCTGAAAGGACTCCTGATCTCCATGTCAAGGATTCCTGCAAATCAGATTTCTAAAAAAAGTTATTTCCAAAGTGTATTTTAATACGGCGAGCCGACCGAGGCAGCCAAGTGATATAAAAGGGGCGTGGCAACGACGCCTCAAAGATCCCTCCACCCTCTGGTGGTGATAGAGCAGCACCGAGAGCTGTTGCCCCACAGAGCTCCGGTGTGTCACTTTAGACCAACAGGAAGCACTTCCCTGCCCTGAAGTACCTCCGCCCAACACAGCAGAGGCTTTATGGGTTGGATCACATGACAGAAGAGAGAGAGTGAGAGAGGCCTCATGGCGGACCCGAGTGTGCCGCTCACAATCTGAGACTTCTAAGATAAATGAATTGTTTTATTATTAGAGCACTTATGTTTGTAGAGAATGAGATGTGTCCCCCATAGTAGATTTCATCTGACTACGGAAATACAACTTACCATTTACTGGTAGCACAACTGCAAATGTATAAGCAGTAGACCGACAGATAACTGCCTGAGAGATGCTGGCCATGAACATTGTAATCTCTATAAACTTACTACTAAGAGAGGTTGAAATGAGCTCACTATGTTAAAAAAAAAAAAAGAAAAGGCAAGTCAACAAGAAGCACCTTATTTTCTTACTATGTTGATGACTTGTGCTCTATCGTGTGCCACAAAATTGACATGGAAAAAGCTCTTCTGAAATGCCATTTTGAAGGACAAAACCCTGACTATATATGTAAGTGTTAATGTAGTCGCGTCAGACATCCCCTCAGTTATGAACTCAACCATTACAGTGAAATGCTGACAAGTTCAGCCAGCCGTGAGTGTAGGCCTACGCTCATCGTCACAGGGCTGGGCCGCGCCGCCGTCTCTTACACCAACACCAAAAGAAACCAGAGGTTCGGACTTCGTTAGCCGATATCGGTAGAGATGAAGCATGTGATTGCTGTAGGTGTTCATAGGTTAAGAGTAGGTAACAGCGTCGGGCTTAACACAGGACTGTAATAAACAGACACCAAGACTAGGCTAGAGAATATAGCTCCACTGGCCGAAATACTAAGTCTAGAATTACTAGGAGTCATATACTTAACTGCTTTCAACTTTTGACATTAGTACAAATACGTGTATCGCAACAGTACATTGTTAGAAGATGGCTTTTTCTGCGGCGAGCCAGAGTGTGATCTGGTATACGATGCCCTCTCTTGATTCGCTCGCCAGACAACAGTAACACACACACACACTCACACATACATACATACATATATATACAAAGACAAACACACACACACACATGACAGACAGGTATTCAGTTGCATTTGTTACCAGCAGCATTCTCTCTGCTTTTGTGCTGAAGTGATTTTGTGCAGTTTCAGTTCCCAGTGGAGTGGTCGTCAGTTCATCAGAGATCATTTGGTAACACATTCTACTGACTCTAAAAAAGGAAGAAAAAAAAAAGAAAATAAATCCCACGCGTTCGAGTTTGCATGGACGGATTTTTACAAAAAAAA
>CAEMYA010000103.1:2274233-2285777 GCA_903131615.1 Diplodus sargus | reverse complement strand
CACACACACACGCAAACATACACAAACACACACAGATACATAGATGTTAAACCCTGAGTTACACAGTAGCTAGTATGGATTAAAAAAAAAAAAAGTCAACACAATACATGATGTAGTGTCCCTCTCTTGTCCTTGTCTGTTTTAGTTCGATAGATATTTGATCAGTGATTTTTATGCTTGTTATCCTAACTCCCCCGCCCACCCTGCTATGACACTTTCTCACCTCCCCCGTCCCTCTCTACACCCCCAAACTGTTCATTCATTTCTTTTCTCTGCCCTACAATATCCCCCCCATAGAGTACACGCAGCCACACATACACACAAACACACTGATTCTCATAAAAACAGTCACACATAAAACACACTCAGATATTTTACACACAGTTAATCTCCCCCCCTCCTGTATCTCAGTTCTCTCTTTCACTCTCTCCACCTCCCTCTCTGCCTCTCCTTTAGCCCGTAGGACCGTTTCTATTGGCCGTTTTTCTCTTTTTCTCTGTGGGCTGCCCCGCCCCTTAATCAACCCAACTAACAGTAAAGGTTATATTAACGTTGATAATCAGTTTCTGTATGTATCTAGCCAGAGTCTGGAAAAAAAAATCAGAAAAAAAAATCAAAAACGGTTTTATTCAATTGTGCAAATGTGTTTTTTCTTACTATTTTTAATGTTATTACATCTTCTAATCTAATCCTTCTACCATTGCTTCAGTTAGTACTGAAATACGCTTAGCCAACCTAGAGATTTGAACTGTAATGATTGCGATTTTCCTTACCTGTATTTTATATGGCATCTTTAGACCACCGTTTATTATGTACGTAAGTAAATATTGCCCGTTTTCTCGAATTGAAAATCGTCGTCTGCACTATGTATTATGATTCTTCTCATAATATCCCTGATAACAATTTTGTGGTCGACTCATTATCAATCTAAGCTGAACTCTGCGCCCTTGCACAAAGCAGCGAAACATCTCTTGTAAACACCTGAGAACCAAAGTACACCTAGCATCCCCATCTACACCCCTATAAAGCCCCTATAGTCCCCCCGCCCCGACCCCCCCGACGTTGATGGTTTGCCCCCCCGAGTAACAAGTTTTCTGATGAGTATGATTATATATATATATTATGACATTACAGCACGTGTGATTTATCTGACAAGTCTGTGAGGCAATGGTGTTTTTTTGTTTTAAACACTGTGGAGACGCAGACAGACAGGGAAGAAGGAAGGAAGGAAGTGTGTTTGTGTGGACCGAGCGGGCGAGTAGCAAAAAGGTTTCAGGCTCGCTCGCTCGCTCACTCGCTCGTTTTGCGCTCGCGCTCAGTCGTAACTTCTCCACTGACTGAATTCAAGGTTGTGTGAACCACCGCACGCGTTGACCTCAGATCTACACTAAATAACACAGGAAGGAACGACACCTGACAAATATGCTTTCAGACGTGCTGGGGTTTTGGCGCCCTCTTTTGCATTTTTTTTCCTCACGTGTAATTGTTGCGCTCTCTCTCAAGCTTGCCTTTAAAATTCTCAGATCCAGAATGATAGAGCAACTTATTACTACACCGAGTCTCTACTTGTGTGGGCATGGAGGCTGTTGAAAGAGGCTGGATTTTCCTCAAATAAACAAATCTGAGATCAGCTGGTCTTCAAACAGATGTCGCAAAAAAAAAAAGCATGAATAAGAAGAGTGAGACTCAAACACGGTTTAGTCTATATAAGGATGAATTTGGATATTTTTATTGAGGAAAATGCCAGAAGTGGACTTGTTTCTACTGCTTTATAGAGCTGCAGTGATTAGTTGATTGACAGAAATTAATTTAAGTCACTTTTAGAGCAAAAATACCAAATATTTGCTCATTCCAGTGCCTGAAAAATGACGATTTCATGCTTAACTTTGCCACAGTGTTGGTTGAATAAAACAAGTAATTTGATTTCATCACACTGGGAAAAATTATAAATTGAAACAATAACATTGATTGATAAATAAAATGACTTAGTTTCTTTATGTGACATGAAACTGTGTATCTGAACAAGCGTTGTTACAGACCAAACTATTAATGTTAACTGAGTAAATAATACACAGATTGATTTGTAATGAAACTTATCATTGCAGCCCTAAAAAACCTACAATCCATGAATTTGAGCTCCATAAAAATCCATACAAAAAAACTAACGGATTTCTGGTTAACTTCCAGGAAGACATAACGGCCAAAAATCTCAGCTGAAGTTGTCACGAGGAAAATTCCGCCTCTCTGTGCCTGATGATGAAATGATAAGAGCATCCTGCCTCGCTGCCTACGCAGATGGGAGCTTCACTGAAGAGCTCGACAATGTAAAGAGAACCCAAAGTCCCAGAATAGAAATGTACTATGTAGTGTTGTAGTCGTTAAACAGTGTTATTGTCTGTCATACAGAGTGTGGAAAGGAATCATCGGTTTTGTTGTACCTGTTCTGATCTATTTGCAGGATTCTCACAGCATTTTGTCCAGTTTGAATAAAGGTCCCTATTCTGTCTGTCTCTCTCTACACTGCCACTCCCCCCCTCAGAAGCTCCCCAAGCTCCAGTATAATCCCCCCAGCCCCGCCCCCCATGGGTGAGTCCCAGTCAAAGGGCTCGAGTTGATCTTTGTGGGCCAGTTCTTGTCACGGTCAATCACAGCCACAAGTCTACCAATGCATGTACTTCTGTACCCAGGGCCACCTAAAACTACCTGTGCAGCGAAAAGGGTTAAAATTTATCCATAATATTATTGTTATAGAAATATTATCATCATCATTATTGCTGTTATAATTATGGTTGGTATAATTTGTCATCATTGTTAGCATTATGGAAGCACCAGACTGTTTGTGGAAAGACGAGAAAAAGAAAGCTTTTTTTTTTTTTTTTTTTTTTAATTGTCTGGCTGTTGGTGGTCTGATCTCACAGAGGGAGGGGAGGAATGGTTCAGAAAGAGACAAAAGATGGCAGTCATGTTTGTACTGGTTGGGAAACGACTTACAGTGCTGAAATAAAATTTATTCTTTTAGTAAAAAAAAAGTATTTGTTGTGTGCAGTGTCTTGATTTTTAGATTTAGCTTCAATTTTGAAAGCGCAAAGACAAATTTGACACCGGGATGAATTTTGCCAGTTATTAAAAAATAAATCTGTAAGAAAAATGTTTTTGGTTTATAAATGTGAAGTCTTGGTAATTTATGAAGATATCTCTTCAACACAACAGATTTATTTGACACAGCTGCATTGTGGGTAATGTAGGCACCAAGCTATGAAATGCGGTCAACTGATCTGGCATATCACTCGCATATAACAATGTTGGACTCATTTTGGATGGTTGGAAAATTCAGCAACCCCAAAAATATCCACTGCTTTATTCCTCACATTCTTCTCCAATATCGGGTGCCTACATTACCCACAATGCAGCTGTGAGACATTACTTGAGGCAATTTATCAGAGCTGCAAAAAGACCCTTATATATTTTTTTCAATATATGTAGCTGGACTCACTCAGACCTTTAAACACACTTTAAGTTGATAAATTGGTGGAGTTGCCCTTTAAGTTTTTTTCAGGCTGCATTTGAAATCTCGTTGTAGGCGCCTTCCGCGGACGCAAATCTCGCGATATTTGCCCACGTTATCATCAGCCCCACTCCGCCAGATGGAAAGATGGCGAGGAGGATCCGCGGATCCTACATGAATACGTGAAGTAAACCCGCCGCCTCTTTGTGGCACCTACAGAGACGTCAACTCTGAGAAATGTGTCATACATTTACACGGTGGCGGGACACACGAGGCTTTATAAAGCTCTGAATCACTGTGAGGCAACCTGTTCAAAACGGGTTCGAAGCATCCGCAACGGTCAAAATGGCGACATCTGCTGGACAAACCGTTGGTCCGGTCGTCCTGTAAATTGTGTGGTTTACGGTCACATCTACACTTGGTCTCACCGTTTTAACTATTTTAGTCTGTTGATTAAAGTATGTATTATAACGGGGATGACTTTCAAACGGTATAAACCTGTAAAAAATACCGAGGCAGATGAACGAGGACACCCCGCATTCAACACCCGTGGAAGAGACACCTCGGTGATACGAGCGTGACGTAGCGAGGCCTCGTTTGGGGGGCGGTCACGTGATTTTTGGCGTGGTGAAGCGAGGTATCGAAACATCTTGCTGCGATACTTTTGCTTTGAAAGGTCGATACTGGCTGCGAGTAGACCGCTTCGACTGGAACATCCCCGCCGTGTGTACAGATACAGACGACGCTCACAGCCGCGGGGCCCGGGCGGACGTGCGGGGCGGCGGATGTGACAGCAGCCGCCGGACTGAGAGGTCGAGAACCGCCAATTCCAGCTAGCTGTCAGCTAGCTTGTTAACACTGTTGGCTAGCTGGCTTAGCTGACTTCCAAGGCAGACTGTGAGTGCTGCAGTGAGAAGCTAAATGAACCGCCTTGCAACAGCAGCAGCTAGTTTTCCTCGTTTCTCATTCAGTAGATAGCGTCGTAATGCCAGCAGGGGCTTATTTGGCTAAACTTAGCAGCTAATGGTAACTAGCTTGAGATGGTGCCCAGGTTAGCATGTTAGCCTCACCTGATTTAGGAAACAAGCTACCAGTAGAAAATATTAGCGGTCGCCCGGTAAAAGCTGTTGGTTCATTTTATTTGCGTTGGAGGTGAAGCCAGCTCGTCACCTCCTGCTCCTTTTACAGTATGTGTTTGTTACCAAGGTATTCTTTTAATAGTGTTTTTTTTTTTTTGTTCTCAGGATCTCGTTTGGCACCGAAGACCCTCCTCAAGGACAGGAAGACTCCTGAGAAGTAGACTACATCAAATCCTGAGGATTGGTCACCTCTTCTCTTCATTCTTTCTCTCCCGTCCTTGTCAGAAATGATTCATCGTACACTTAGTACAAATGAGTAACACAACAGGAAGATATTCATTTGATGTTGTACAGTCAGCTTTTTAAAAAACGTAGAAGAGTGAAGACCTAATGGATCTGGACTCCAGAGATGTGGAGCTGTGGGATGAGGTAGTAGTTTGTATAGTTTTAGGATCACACCAGATCTGGGAGATAACTATACAGCCTACTGTCTTTCTCACGGCAACCAAACCATCACCTTCATCAGCCTGTCTACATCTTGCATTCAGTTGCCACGGTGACTGAAGCCTCTGTTGCCGTTGGTGACCAACAGTGCTCCAAATTTACATCATGAACGTTGGATCCTTTTCGCTGGTTATATTCTGTATCATGCTGTCCTGGTGCGTTCCTGGCTGTTCACAAATTGGACACCTGTCTCAATAATGATCTGACTAATATTCAGTCTTTATTGTTGGTTCATTTTTTTCTTCTTTAGCCATTGAGGGAGAATCCTCTGTTTCAAACATGACAGAAATGTGCACTAAAATACAGGCGAATACAACATTTTTGATATTATTTCTTATTAAAACTGTGGCTCAGTTGTACACGTTTTAAAATCAAGATTTAAATTCACTGTAGAATGGAAGAAAAATGGAATTACAGTTATGTTTCTTCGATGTGCCCGAGGCAGATGTGTCTGTAGCTGTGCTGTGGTGAGGTAGTAAGTTGTGTTGTTGTGGGGTGTGGGATATTTCAACCCCTATTTTGGAGATACAACTATACAACTTACTGCCTTCCATAATGTGGCAACGTAATGCGCTTCGTTCCAGCCTCTCCAGTGTGTGCAGGCATCCTTTTGAAAGCCCTAGTTGGAGGTAAGCTTGTACTGGTTTATATTCTCTGTGAAAAATTGTGTATTGTGTTGTTAAATGTTGGCTCATTCGTCCTCTCCTGTTTTTTTAATTTGTTTTTAAGAAATTAATGAAAACTGCTCCTAAATAGAGACACTTTGTGATGCTTGTTTTGTCCAATCAACAGTCACAAAACCCCGAAATACTGATTATAAATCAGAGAAAAGCAGCACCAGACAATGACTGGAGTGTTGGAGTGACACCATTATTCATCTGATCTTCTGTTGGATGACTAATCATTGCACCTTTTGGGTTTTGGACTGTTGGATCAAAGGATGAATCACTTTATCACAAAATAAAGGACAGTTAAACTGAGAATGAGAGTAATTATTATAATACTTGAGTTTTAGCAGGTTTACTCTTTATTTATTTTCTCCATTCTCCTTGAAAGAAGCTAAAAGGTGTGTGAGAATATTTTAAATGTTGCATTTTTCCATTCACTTGAAAATAAAGGATTGTGAAAGGATTCACATGTTTGGCTTAATGTTATATTGGCACATTTATTCTGTGATCTTTAGCCTGAATTTTGGGTGAAATCTACCAGTGTGTTAAACTAAAGGTCATTCATCATCTACACTGTAGATAAACTGACTGGTTTTCAGCGTTTACCTTGTTGAAGTGTTGAGTCTGATCTGTAAACTGGCCTCAGAACAGCTCCTGAAGCATCAGTTGGTCGCCTGAGCTGACCTTGGTGATCTGCAGGGCCGCTCTGATTGGACAACACCCCTCATATTTGCTGCAAATCAGTCGATAGCGGGAGGGGGCGTTCCCTGAAACGCTCGCCCATTGGTCAAAACGGACTGAAGTGGGTGTGGCTTAGATTCAGTGCTCGGAGAGGGGTAATATTGACAGAGCTCTCACTCCACTTTCTTGGAGCTTTTCCAAGATTTTGGCTTATTTTTCTCAACAAATGATATTTTAACTGACACTGACATATCAGAAGTCTAACTAAATACGATTTACAGGTTCAGCCTATGGAATGAAATAGAAAATATACATGGGATGGTCAATTTAAGTAATTATTAGGGCATTTCTAGCCTTTAAATAAGTATAGTGAGCATTTGTTTTTTTACATATAGTGATAAATCATATATTTAGACTGGAATGGGAGCTTCAGACGATGGGGAAATTTGGACTTTATATTGAATACATGTATAATAGATTTTCAACTACATTCAAGAATTGTAGAGGGAGAAACTAAAAGTTTTCAGGCTTTTGGTTGACAAAATAATAACAAACATACAGAAATATCAAGTAAAGTCCGTTTGATTTACAAAGCAAAGTATCACGAATCATAATACTTAACAATCTGAACGACACATCACATCTAGTTCAAATGAGGAACCCTAATATAAACAATTACAGTCACAAAATGTTGTTTCTGAAGCATAATTTGGAGTCACGACCCACACTCCGCACCACTAGGCGGCGCTAATGCGCCATATTGTTAAACCCCCACCGCCCAAAACAAGTCGAGAAGAAGATGTAAAAGGTGACTCCTCTGTCAGATACACGATCTTTGTGCGCGACGTCACGGCCGTATCCCGAACCAACATGGCGAACATTCGATGTGTCAAGGTGAGGAACGAGAAAGATAAACCTGTCGCTGCTGCACGCTGCGTCACTTCTGTCGTCCTTCCTGACGCACTGAGACACCTGAGACTTTAAACTAGCGCGTGTTGATATTTTTCCTTCCTGTTTGTTTGTTTTCCTTGTAGTTCAGAAGTTTCATTGTGTCGCTGTTAGCTAACATGTTGGGATCAATGGGGTCCCCCACACACACACACACACACACACACACACACACACACACACACAGCGCCCTCAGCAGTATGTTTGATAACCTGGAGACTAACATGTTGACACGTTTAAAGGGTTAGTCCACCTAAATCACAAGCATGCTGTAGTTTGTTTCTTACACTTTGTGCTTCATGACCGAGCAGGTAGTTTTGGGTTCAATCACTCTGGTTCTAAGATTTCCCTCTCTGACGTCAGATACATGGAGATCAATGGAAGCTCACTCTTCTTTAGTGAGAGCAGCTTTAATCTCTCCTTCCACTCATCGTCCTCAGTGACCCATGTTTATTCCCTCTTTTGTTTTTATTGTTTTCTTATTTCCTGCACCCTCCTCCTCCCCCTGCTCCGTCCCTGTCCATGTGTGTGTGTGGTGAGTAGGGTATGGTCGGCCTGGTGACGGGCGGTGCGTCTGGTCTGGGCCGGGCCACTGTGGAGCGCCTGGTGCAGAACGGAGCCGCTGCTGTGATCCTGGACCTTCCCTCCTCTGATGGAGCCGCTCTGGCAGCCAGTCTGGGCGACCGATGTGCCTTCGCTCCTGCAGATGTGAGTCCAAAAATAAAACTTGCTAGGCACAATAGATTCAACCTTTCAGCACCAATCAATCACTATAACTTCTCAGCAGACCACCTGGAACACTGTTTTGTTAATGTAGTCTGTGACAAATTGTTCAGACCAAAACTGCTTCAAAAAACACCCAAAGTATATAAAATCAGACAAGTGTCCTCAATTTAAAAACAAAATATGGGATTTGATTTGATTACTAGCATATTTTTAAAAAAACTCTGACACATATCATGATAATATCGTTTTTTGTGAATTTGCTTGGCCACGATAATCGAGCAGTAAAAATGTGATGCATCTCCTTCCTTCCTGCACAGCACACAGCTTTAGTGTTAATGCCATTTATCATATTTAAAACATGGACTCAGTCTGGAAGCAATAGATCTTATATTATCATGTGCTGGTGTTTATCAACTGTGCTCTCCATCCAGCTGATGGCACTCTCACATCTTCCAGCACTATCGATAATGATTGGATGATTGGAGATGCTCTCTTCTGTCCCCTTAATCATTATTTATGCTCTATGAATCTGTATCGTTGGTTGTCATGTTAGTTTGACATCTAAAGCTCTCTTGTCTTGTCTGTTTCCAGGTGACATCAGAGGCAGATGTGCAGTCAGCAGTGTCGCTGGCCAGAGAGAAGTTTGGGAAGCTGGACTTGGCTGTTAACTGTGCCGGCATCGCTGTCGCCGTGAAAACCTACAACTCCAAGAAGGACGTCCCTCACAGCCTGGAGGACTTCCAGCGCGTCATCAATGTAAGATAAAGAAGCAGGCGAGTGCAGTAGGAAAAGAAATACCACTCGCGGTTCATTAGACTTTTATATGTGACTCTTCTTTGTGTGTTCTCTGCAGGTGAACATCGCAGGAACCTTTAATGTGATTCGTCTCGCTGTCGGTGCGATGGGGAAGAACGAGCCCGACGCAGACGGACACAGAGGCTGCATCATCAACACAGCCAGCGTGGCAGCGTTCGATGGACAGGTCATTTGATACAAACACAAGAAAACACACGTAAACTAAACCACTCATTGATCGCTCTGTTTAACAGCTTTATTTTCTGTCCGTTTTTCTTTTCTCCAGGTCGGCCAAGCAGCGTATTCAGCTTCTAAAGGTGGCATCGTTGGAATGACCCTCCCCATCGCACGAGATCTGGCACCCATGGGCATCAGAGTCATCACGATAGCTCCCGGTTAGTGCACATCGATAAACAGGCTTTTCTGCGTTTGTACATGTGCAGAGACATTAACATCCGATTCTTCCTCATCTCTCTTCCTCCAGGTCTGTTTTCCACTCCCCTCCTGGCTGGTCTTCCAGAGAAGGTGCGCTCCTTCCTCGCCCGCCAGGTGCCCTTCCCCTCACGCCTGGGAGACCCCGCTGAGTTTGCCCACATGGTGACATCACTGGCCGAGAACCCCATGGTTAACGGCGAGGTCATCAGGCTGGACGGAGCCATCCGCATGCAGCCCTGAGACCGATGGTGTGCGCGTGTCTTTGTGTGTGTGTGTGTGTCCACGTTAACAAAAGGCATTGATCATCCAATTAAGAGAACACTTTTATCCATGTCCGATTGTGTGCCTGGTGTACATATGTTGTAGAAAGCTGCATACAGTAAACATACACTGTACTGGAACCATTTTATGTGTGAGAATGTGCATCAGTCAGAGCTCTGCAGTACTTTGTGAACTCCACTTTGGTTGTTTTGTAAACTAATTCAGATTATAATAAACCTTATGTTTGATTATCTGCTTCATTACGGCTTTTTTTTGTTGTTGTGAAAACACCGAAAATGTAAGAACTTTTTATGTGATCATAGTGTCTTTTAAATCATGTAGATCATACATGTGTGATTTTAGAAATATGTCTTTCTTTCTTTCTTTCTTTCTTTCTTTCTTTCTTTCTTTCTTTCCAACTCAAACTTTCTGCTGTGACACTGTACAATACATTTATTTATTTACAACTACCAGGATTCGCCACAAAACACAAATTTTTTTACCTGCACATTAGGATTTTAAATCTTAGGTAGTGATTATTACAGGCATTACAGATGGCCAAAAACAAAATAGAAATAATAAATAAATAATAATAAAAAAAATAGGAATAAAACACAAATGCCAATGTCGGACACAAACAAGGAAAAAATGGAAATAAAATCAAATAAAAATAAATAAATAATACATTAATTAAAAATAAGGGGAGGAGTGGTAGTTATATTGTAATGGAAGGAAGCTCAGTCTCAAATACGCACAGAAAGGAACGATAGCCAGAATTTACTGTGAACTGTAAATTCTGTGAACAATGTAAAAAAAAGAAATAAAAAAATAGAAATTGGGTGTCTATATCATACAAACATAAGTATTTTGAAATAAAATATAATAAAAAATAAAATAAATATTTTTTTTAAACTAGTGACCCTCCTGGCCAGCAGGGGGCAGCAGTCCACGTCACAGCCGTTTGACTACACTGAGCTGGTTGTCAGAAGAAAGGAACTGTGAACAATACAAAAAAATAGAAATAGAAAAGTATGTGTCTCCATGATGCAAACATAAATATTTTCAAATAAAATATAATTTAATAAAATAGAAATAAAACAAATATATTATCTCTTTTTATAACTGCAGTGACCCTCCTGGCCAGCAGGGGCATCAGTCCGCCTCACGGCCGTTGGTGCACCCGGAGCGCTGGTTGTCAGAAGAAAGGAACAGTTTGTCCCACCGGCGTTTTATTTAGCAGCAGAAGGTCGTCCGCAGCTTTGCGGCATTTGACTGCGCTGAAAACCGAAATTAGCCTAAAAAACCCTAACTAATTTCTGTAGCGGGGCTGGTGTTCGAGACGCGGAGTGATGTGAGTATTGCTGGTAAAACAGAGGGACGCGGCTGAACGTCGCGTTTAGTTCGGGCTCGTTATGAAACCGTGTTAGCTAACGTTAGCCGTTGCTAGACGTTAGCTACGTTGACAAGCGGCGGTGAACATAGCCAGCTAGCCCAGCGGATGCTAAGAGAAATCCGGCCCGGCAGCATTTTAGCTACGAATTAATATACCCGCATCGAAGCAGGGTGTTTGGACCTTCACTCCCACTTCCCGGTCTTGGACCCAGGATCCTCCATAGAGTGGCTGGTTTGATGGCAGCCACGGCGAGCGCCCGGCGGCTCCCCATGGGTGTGCGGACGTTCAGTGACTTTCTCCAGATCGCCACTGTTGGCTCCCCTCGGTCGTGTCGCACGGTCGTTCAAAGAGGATGCCAGCGACAGAACATCAGGTGAGACCTTCATGGAGACCCTTGAGTCTATTATTATACCGACACACACACACATACACAGCTAGACCTTCAGTGCAGAGTGACAGTATGTCTCCTTTTGGACCGAGCGGTTCGGAGCTGAAAGGTTACAAGCTAACATGTTTATGTTTTTCTTATCACGGAAGTGTGACGGTTCT
>CAEMYA010000103.1:2244613-2273104 GCA_903131615.1 Diplodus sargus | reverse complement strand
TCAGAAAACACCAGCACACTCAGCACACAGAGAGCTTCCACCAGCTCCTGGTCCGATGTTCTTTGTCTGCTCTTTGACGTTAGCAGCTGGAAACTAGAACATAGTGGTGCTTTTTATTTGCTGTTGTTGACTGTGTGACAGGTTGAATCATTCCAGAATGTGGCTCACAGGACATTTCCTCTTTTACCTCGTAGACACTTGTCATCATGTGGCATTTTGATGACAAGAACTCCCAGAGTGCTTTGCCTTCAAGACTGGGACACAATGGCGGCCGTTCCTCAAAGCAGAAACTTCATCAGCCTCACCAACAAAAGGAAGGAATACTCCGAGCGTAGGATCATCGGGTAATTAATTCTCCATCACAGCTAGTGATAATTTATGTTGTTTAATTTTTAACGTCCGTAACATTACGACGCTTGCTGTCGCAGGTTTTCTATGCAGGAGATGTACGATGTGGTGGCCAACGTCGACGACTACAAGCACTTTGTGCCCTGGTGTAAGAAGTCTGTGACCGTCATGAAGAGAGCTGGCCACTCTAAAGCGCAGCTGGAAGTGGGATTCCCTCCGGTGGTGGAGAGATACACGTCTATGATCACTTGTGTCCGGCCTCATCTAGTTAAAGTAAGTGCTGGTGGCGTCTGTGTGTCCTGTGACTGAAGATATCAGTGTGTGTTGATGCTGCCGCAGTTTAAATAAGAAGCACCAACACAAATTTGAGTTGGAGCACGTAATGTTTATTTTGTCACCAAGTAAACATTGTTCAGATTTCTCATTTCTAATCCCAGACTTTGTGTTTTTGGCGGTTGTAGGCCGTGTGTACAGACGGTAAGCTCTTCAACCACCTGGAGACGATATGGCGCTTTAGTCCTGGCATTCCCGGTTACCCTCGCACCTGCACCGTAGACTTTTCTGTAAGTGTCCTGCAGCGAGCGTCCTGTGGCGATTTATCAGATGTGTGTCAGATTCTCTGCGACTCTTGATGTTGTTTTTGTAGTAATCAGGACTTGAGGAGTATTTCAACCTTTTGGGTTTAACGCTCCCCTGAAGAGTGGAAGACTTGTTAAAAAGTTCATAGGACATATTTTTACCAAACCAACCAGTTCGTCTTCATCCTTGAAGTTAAAGGTGCATTCTGGTTGTCTTAGGTTTTCTACCTTTTGAGTAAAGGTCACGTAGCAGAAACTTTCAAGATATTTGCGTCCTTCTACTGCACAGACCACTTAAATTCAGGGGAAAGTGAAATACTTTAAACAATGGTGAGAACTTCAGTTGTAGTTGGTGACTTTCCTTCTTTAAGGGCTCGAATGAGCTCATTCCACGCCTAAAAAACAAACTTGTACACGCATCACAAAGGATAAATGTGTGCTTCATCATCTCAAGTATAGTCATTTTCAGTTTTACTAGAGAAAAGCCTTTAAAGATGAAGAATGCTGGTTGTTGTGACAGACAGCTGAAGCAGCATCATCTGCCTCCCACAGAGCTGATGAGTCACTCACAAAAAGAGATAAAAGAAAACACTTGTTGGCTTTCTGCGAAACTCAATATCACTCCAGAGTCTGTACGGCAAATATAAGAACAGTGAGTTGTAGTTCTACGAGCTGTTATGTGAGGGATTATTTCTGGACTTCCTGGAGCTTCGGCTCTGCAGTGACAACATGTCAGGAAGTCACTGTGCCAAGAAATGCTTCTAGATATTAACCTTTGTTACCTCTCAGACAGCCAGGCTACCTGTTTGTTCTCATTTCTTCTTCGTTCCTTCTTCTGTAGTTCACTTCATAGTTGTGTTACAGACATGAGAGTGATGGTGATGTTCTCATCTAATCCAGCGCAAGAAAACAAATGAGATTAATCTTCCAAAGTGTCTTAACTTTTCTGTTGTTACCGTGTTTTATGACTCGTCACTAAACAGATGATTATCTTTGTATCTTCAACAGATTTCCTTTGAGTTCCGCTCTTTGCTGCACTCCCAGTTAGCCACCATGTTCTTCGACGAGGTTGTAAAGCAGAACGTCGCCGCGTTCGAGCGGCGAGCCTGTAAGCTCTACGGCCCAGAGACTCGAATCCCACGAGAGCTGATGTTTCACGAGATCCATCAGACGTGATCCCGGCAGCCTGGAACGTCCTCTTCTGGCCTTAAACCACACCAACCCTTTATTCCCCCTTTTACCCACACCAACCTGCATGATGCTGCTTAGTCGCCCATCACTTCAAGTCTCCGCCGCCACTCCCGAAGCTGTTAAAGACATCCAACTCTTGTAAGCATTGTGTTGGAACTCGTGCTGATCATCTCCTCCTCGTGTCGGTCTGTCCACTCTGTCTACCTCCACTCAGGCCTCCTTCTGTCAGCTGAAGGGACCCGTCACTGCTCCCGCTCCTCCACGGCTGTTACAAGCTGTATGTATGTGAACGAAACAGTAAACCATTGCAACATCACGCCACCAACGGTAGAGAGTCGACTTTTATTTAAAACGAACAGCACAGTGACACTAAAACAAAAAATCCTTTATAAGAATAAAAGGTGCAGACTTTTGCTCTCAGCTGGGATCAAGTCTAACAGTCCACTGTGACCTGATGGCCACTCGCCACGCGGACACGTTGTAAAACAATGTGCGTCTGTTTTTAGTTTTAGTTCAGCTCATTATACTGTATTAGAAAAGCTCGTTCTTTGCCTTTTTTTCTTTTTATCATTTCCCTTTTATTTCAAATGGAAGTTTTAATATATATTTTTTGACATAGAGTCGTGAACTTGGTGCAAAAACAATAATTCATTTCATCCTTTTTAATTTCTACCATCAGAGTTTAAATGCACATTTTTACTGTTTTTATTTGGGTTTCAAATTAAATGTGCCATGTTTGAGAAGCTGTCGCTGTATCGCTGAAGTATTCAAGTGGAAAACATAAAAAAAAGGTCATTTCTTCTTTAGCGAACTGTTTCCCTCGATTGGCTGTGAGGGTTTTTTGGGGAACGTGAGCTTTAAACTCGGCTGTTGTTGTTGCTGTGAGAATTGTGAGACTTGGCTGCCAATTTTGTCGATGCTTTATTTTACAGTCCAGCACTCGAAACAAACACTTTGCACAAAAGAAAAAAGGGACACCGGAATGAATCTGAGGACCTGCTGGAGGAAAAACTGTGAAATAACAAGAAACAACAAAAATGTGACGGATCGATCAGAAAGATCTGGATCGATGTATTTCAAATATATACTTTCTGTTTCATCTTTATATTCAAAGATTATAGATTTAAAGGACAATTCAGATGATCAGATAATACTCTGCTTGCAATTATGGAAAATGTATTGATAGTAATCTGATTACTGCAGTGACAGAAGCACTTCTGTATCAGGTGATATTAAAGTTTTCCCGCTCTGCTCTGTTTTCACTCTGCGGTCCGTCTGACGTCCTCCTGCGTGTCGCACTTCCTGCTGGGCTGTAGAATAAAACATCATCCATCATTTATCATCATCTGTCGGTTTCATGCTTATTTTTATTTGGGATGTTTTCTGCTTTTATTTATGAACATGATGATGCATGAATGTAATAAAAAAAAAAAAAATAGAGGCAAATATAGTCAACAACATTTCCAAGTGTGTATGAGTTGCGTTTGTTAAAGCATGACGACGTTTATTTGGGATTTATATTTTAATGTCGAAGAAGCTCGAGTCGCTTTATTCCATCATAAAGTCCACAGATTGTTTTTCCATTTTTAGAGGTGACTGATCGGAGTCACCTGAGGTCGGTGGAAGAACACGAAAGGCATTTTTAAACATGTCCACACGCTCAAAGTACCGAACTCCGATTAAACCGGGTAATATTTTAGCCTCGACGTTGACGTGGTTTGTTTTCTTCTGTTGTTAATCATCTATGCATGAGGAATGTGTGTTAAATCAGATTGGGTCTGCGAAGGAACGATCACAGTTTAACTTATTAAAAGGATTATTAAATAAAGAGTGTTATATCCTGAAGCGATGACGGATTAAAGGATAAGTTCACCCAGAAATAAGAAATTCAGTGCCGATGGGAACGTTTTGCAGTCAACAAAACATTTCTGGAGCTTCAAGGCAAAACAGTGTTGAAGTAACTGGAGACTTGTTTTAAAATGTACAAAATAAAGAAACTTAAAATGTAGTCAGAGTCTCCGGAAGGCCCAAATTCCCAGATTTAAGAAGACGTTACTTACATCTTTTTGAACAGTAGCTGTAGCCGCTAAGCTAAAAGCTTTTGACCGAGTGTTAAGGGTGTAAATAATGTTTTTTTCACATCAAATTGGGAATTTCGGGACTTCCGGAGACGTAGATTACACCCCATTTTATGTGTTTTATTTTTACGTTTTAAACCGAGTCTCCGTCTACTTCAGTTGCCGTTTTGCCGCGAAGCTCCAGAAATGTTTTGCGGACAACGAAACTTCACCTCAAACTTCCCATCAGCACTGCGGTGAAGAGACGAGGACTGAATGTTCATCTGTGGGTGAATTTGACCCTTTAAGTTTATTTCTGACCATGTTGGATTTTTGTTCTTCACCTCAAGTTCAGAGAAGTTTTATTTTCAGTATGTTTCATCAAGTTTCACTAAGTTTTATCATCGTAGGTGCCAATACTGTGACACAGAGTTATTTTTTAAAGAGACGACATAATAAGTAACATAAACCCAAGAAATACTAAAGAGTCGATTGTATAATCAGCACACTTTGTCACATTACAGGTGAATAAAAACACTTTGGTCCGGCCTGGTTTGTATATAAGGAAGGAGACTGAAGAGTTGCTACAGTGTATAATAATAATAATAATAGAATATTTTGCCGTCGTCTTGCAGTCCAATCACTTCACAGTGCAAGCTCAAATGTACCTTTGTAAATACTGTGGTTGTGTTTCAAAAGCTTTGTTATTTAAATAAAAAAGCAGGAGGAATCTTCGTCTGTGTGCAGATTTTTTTACACCACACGTTTCTGCATTTGTTCATTTTGAGGGGCAGTTTGTCTTCAGTAACGCGTCTTCTGTCAGATTTGTGGAAAGAAAATGTCCAAAATTAACATTTAGAAACCTTGTTTGCATATTTAAACACAATATCAGGTATTTTTTTACCCTCCTCACCTTTTAAAACCCACTTTTACAAAGGCTGTTTCCTCAAAATGAGTTTTTTTCTGATACCACAAGACAGAAATCTTTACTTCAGTCGCACAAATCTTCTCTATTTTTATCCCTGAAGTACTCCTAAGGGTTTTTTTTACAGAGGGATTTGTTCATATATCATTCACAGCTGGATTAGTAGCATATTAATCCAAAAAACAAACCGTTTTAATCCCAATTATTTGCATAATGAAACATAAAATCTCCCCAACTTGTCTTAATGTCAGAAATCTTCTGAGATTTTCGCTGTTCACCTGTTGTGTCTCACAGTAACGTTGACTGGAAACCATTTTTTAAGGCGTTACATTTGAGGTTCTGCAGCAGAACTGGACTCTGTCGCAGTGAAGCGAGTGAAGGTTCAGTGACAGAGGTCGGACGCAGCTGACCGACCAGAAACCAGAGCGGCCGACGGTATGTGGGCCAGTTATTTATAACAGCTCACAGGAGAGAAGAGGAGGCGTCCACACAGCTCCTCTTTCTTTATCACCGCAATTGTATTTATTACGTAGAACTGAAGCCTCACGACACGTAAACTGTCACAGAGGAACACACAAAACTAAATATTAACCTCTTAATACAAGAGCAAAGTAGTTTATATGTTGAATCTGTTTATTCTCAGTAAACACGATGAGTAAAAACAATTTCTCTTTCTCAATAAGAGATGCTGGAAATATTATTTCATCTTTTCTTTTTTTGTGTGACTGAAAATACGCCCGTCCTCTCCGGGGGATTTTCTGAGTATTGAGTCCTATATTTAGACACAACTTATTAAGAAAACAATTGAAGTGTAAATTACATCATAAGATGTATTTTCTCAAATCCTTCTTTGGAAGATTTTTTACCTCTGAGAATAAAATCAGTTTAAGTTTCTGAGGAGGTACTTCGAGCAAGTTGTCGTCTTCCCTGGATCCTTCTGAGTTGGGAGCAGTGGTGGTCTGAAGGTTAAAGCAGCGAGCTCGTGATCAAAAGGTCACAGGTTCAAATCCCCAGACAGTGAACCCTCCCTGAATAACTATAGGTTAAAAAAAAAAAGACAAGGGCACCTGCTTCTTGATTAGAGAGTCTGGTGATTGGGACTCACATTTTATTTATTTTTGGGGCTTTTGTATGGTTTTGTTTATAACACAGCTTCAGAGATGACAGGAAACAGAACTCACAAAGGGCCCCAGGCCAGGACTTGAACCGGCGGCCGCTGCATTGAAGACAAAGCCTCTGAACATGAGACGTCCACTCTACCAACTGAGCTAACGGGCACCTTATAGTCCTCACATTTAGATGGTTTTAAACCTTAATGCTTAATTACACATTTTAATGTCAATCCTGCAAACAGAGATGTGGATCAAGTCACTGAATTCGACTCGACTCGACAGAAAAGTAATGACTTTACTCTCAATTTAGACTTGTGACAGAGAGAAAATATCTAATTAATAAACTTACTGTATTCAGGTTGGATAATTTCTTCAGTAGGATCATTAGAAGACAGATATCTTATCTTCTGTATCTCTTTAAAGACCCGATACTGAGGGGAAAAGTGACATGACTCAACTTGACTTACTCGAGGAAAAATTACTTTTGGACGTTTTTAAATGTCATACTTGACATGATTCAAGTCATAAGTGTGACGCTGTACGTCTTTACAAAAGTGAGTCAAGGTTTACAGAGAGAGAATTTGCTTGTTAACAGAGTCAGAGTGTTTTTACTGGGTGGCATCATTATCCTCTCATTACAGACATGACAGGAATTCTCATAAAAACCCAGAGAGACAGAATCATCCATCACCCGACCCAACCGGACCGGACCGGACCTCTCTCTGCGTTTCATTATTCACAAATTACAAGACAACATGGAATTAAAGAGCAAACGTCCTGCTTTATTTTACAGCCACTGTTATAACGCTTTAAACAAAATGAGACCAAAAGGAAGTGTTAATAAAAACCTTTATTGTTTTTCATTTTTTGTTAGGTTTTTTTTCCAATATTCACTCTTCAAAGCTTTTCTTGCCCTGGTGACCCGTCCAGCCCATCATCATCATCATCATCATCATCATCATCATCATCATCATCACCCCCCTCCTCCTCCTCCTCCTCCCTCCCCGAGCGTTTCTCTGATGAATCCATCTGCAGTGAATTCTCCCGGTCATCATGTACAACCCTCATTGCTCCTCTACGATCAAAATAACCACGTCTCCCGTAAAACCAACGCGTGGAAAGAAGACTACGATCAAAACACAAACTAGTAAAGCCCGAAAAGAAGAAGAAGAAGGTGTTAAAGCAGCGCAGCGCTGAGTGAGCTGCTGACAAACACGGCGGGGGGAAAAAAAAAAAAAAAGACGCGAGAGCTTTATTATTTCTTAAACTACACAAAAATGGAGTGTTGACAAACCCAGAGCTTAAGAGCAAGCTTGAAACATTCAAGTGAAACACCTGAAAACAGCACCGGCTAAAGCCCACATTCAGGCGACAAATCATGTATGTACAAGATAGCTGCAGGTTTTATTCCTCTTTTTTTTTTTTTTTGTTCGTTGTCAGAATTTCACAGTGACCCAGTGCGACTGAACGTTACGGCAAAACCTGGACACTTCTACACGGTCGGTTGGTAAACTACGGTAATCATTGTGGTTATTACAAGCAAGTGATCGCACAGAGCTCATACATTCAAGCTATACATATATATACCTATGTACACAAAGTATAAATAAAAACCACAAAATGAGAACCCCCAAAAGATTATAATTTTTATACATATTCAACACCAAAAAAAAAACTGTAAAAAGGGACACAATCAACCTGGGGAGGGTTTTATTCTAACTGCTAAATTAGGATCCAATCAAGCAAGTGCTCATTTTTGGAGTAGATGTTCAAAGCGCTCTCCTGTGGGGACAAAGTAACAAACACACACTCAAATAAGACGGGACTTTAACTAAAACAAAGCCCCCCTATCCCACGTTTTTTTTTTTAAATTCAAGCTTGCTCTTAAGGATCGACGTCAGGCTGCCGATTACAACACCCGTTGCTCAAATGTTTACTGTTACTGTACATTATTCGTGATTTATCTACCATTCAGAGGAGCCTGTGGAGCAGGAGACCCACACAAACAGGACGAACATAATTTGTATATCGACGAGACTGTTATTTTGATCATAGAGAGGAAATACAGGTCATCACTGAAAACAGAAAAAAATACAAATCGGAGGAAAACAAAAAAAAAGAGGGGAGACCAAAGATTTAAAGGGGCAGTATCTTTTAACTGATCTTTTTAAATGTTATGTTTCGTTAATTTAACTGAGGACCTTTTCTTTTTTTTTTTTTTTCTAAACTGGAGTGTTCAATAAATGGGAGTGAAGCTGGGGTGGGAAGTCATCTGGCAACACTTGCATAGAAGAAACTAAGTTGAGAGTTTTGATTCGGGGGGAAAAAAACAACAAAAACAAAAACAGGTAGTTTTGTTTTTGGGGGGAAATAACCTCTAAAACAAACATCACTGCATCAGCCAAAAGCAGCAAAAAAGGTTGGTGTCACTTTTAGATGTTTAGACGAATACAAAAGGAAGTTTTATTTCACTCCCACAATTCCCTTTGAATGCCACCGCCTACTCATAGTTCAGACTCGGTGCCCAATGACAAACACGCAGGCACTGCACGGGGGGAAATCTTAGCGATGCTAGCAGACTTCTACTGGAACACAGTTTGAGCCGACTACTGGTTACATGTATGTGTGTCTGACGTTTTCATCTCTCGCGCTCCAGATGTGGAGACGCGAGGAAGAAGAAGAACTGGTCACTGGTTAACTAAACACACTCAAACACTAAATGGTTGACGATTTAAAAAAAAGGCCCTTCTTTTTGTGAAATGACATTAAAAGCGTACTGTCTCTTTGAATCCCATTGAATCCCTGGGGTTGGAAATGACAGGGGGTCAACTTATGTCTGCGGTTTGATATTTGCGCCTCCTCCCACCCTTCACACTAAACCCCCCCAACAGCTCCTTTCAGGTGCTTCTTCAGCCCGACTTGGCTCCCACCAGTGTCATCAGTCCATCCGTGCTCATGGACTTGGGGCGCTCCAACGGGAAGCCCAGAGCTCGACTCCACACCAGCTGAGCCAGCACGCCGAGGGCCCGGGACACGCCGAACAGCACAGTGTAGTAATTCATCTCGGTCATTCCGTAATACTGCACAGACGGGGCAAACAGAGACGGGCATGTCAGGATCTGTACTCGCCTCCATATGGGGCAAATTTGGGGTTAAAAGAAAGGCTGCGTAATATTTTGTTTCTGCAAATGTGCACATGTACATTCGTCACATCACAGGATGTGTGATGTCAAAGTAAGGTAAATAAACTCCAACACATCCTGCTACAACCGTCTAAAATAGCATCATTTACTCTCATTTAAGAGGGGAAATGTTGCCGTGTGTGCATCCTTGGAAACTAACATAAGCGTCAGGTTGCTTCCCCTGGTATTACAGTTCATTTAGGGCAAATTGAAGTCTTCCAGAAAAGAGGAAACTCGCAGCTTCCAAGAAACAGTCACAGGACACCAACGACTAAAAAGGAAAAGTGCTGGATGTGTGTTTTTCACTTCATTTATTAATTTTAAACTTTTTGTAGTTGTGAACTGGATTTGAATGAACTAAACTGTTTTGAGGTTGTGGGGAAACAAAATGGACTATTTACTAAGTAGAATCTCTAGAACGACAATATTAAATGTTCTACTCTTTCTGTTATCTTGCAGTCGGAACTAAAAGTAACGGCGCGTGTCGTACCTGCAGCAGCACTCCGCTGTGGGCGTCCACGTTGGGCCAGGGGTTCTTGGCCTTACCCTGCTCCAGCAGCACGTTGGGCACAATCTTGTAAAGCTGGGCGACCAACTTGAACATGGGGTCGTTGGGCAAGTGCTTCAGGGCAAACTCACGCTGGCAGGTGTAACGTGGGTCGGTCTTCCTCAGGACGGCGTGGCCATAACCAGGCACAACCTGCGAAGACGGAGGACAAGATTGTCTTTTAACTGCACCAGGATTTTTTATTTCTTAAATCTTTGCATTGTAAAAGTTTTAAGTGTCCACTAAAAAAAGAAAAGACAGAAACTATATCAGGTTATAAAGAAGATTGAGGTTTATCAGAAAGAAAGATTTTCTGATTCAAATCGAACTTCATTTGAAGAAATAAACATAATTTCATAAACTCCTGCGATGTGTCTTTACCCTTCCAGACTTCAGTGTGTTCCAGATGTAATCCCTCATCTTCTCATCAGACACTTCTCCGCCCAGCTCCTTCTGCAGGGCGGTCAGCCACACCAGCACCTCCTGTGACGCAAAGAGGGAAAAAAAAAACACAGATGAGTCAAAACTCAAAGTTCAAAACAGTGTTTAGAGTATAAACAGTAGAAATACCACAGAGGGGAGTGTGAAGCAGGTTCACACACGCACACTTCTCTGCATCTGGTATTCTTAAATGTTGGCATCGTGTTTGAAAGAAGCCACAATTAATCTTACTATAAAACTATATCAACATGCTCCATGTGCGAGGAAACTAAGAAGCGCCAAAACTGTAATCTTATTAGCATTAAGTACAACACGAACAGCTCGGAGACGATGTTTAATATAAAATGATTAAAGCTGGAACAGGGAGCTTTGACAACTTGTGGGCTTGTTGAAGCTGCAGCAAACAAGCTTTGGAGATTAATTTAACTCCAAATTAAGTTTAACAAATTCAACACCGAGGCAGCAAACTTCTCTGTTGTGTCATTATTTTATTCCCTGGTTCTGTTCACTTGCTGTTCTGACAAATTCCACCGTGGTGAGGAGAAAAAATATGTTATCCTGAACTGTCGTGTGAAGAGAGTCGGAGAGTTTTTCCTACTGGGACACGTCAGAATGTCTCCTGTGGATAAATCACCGTCTTACACAAACCGTTGAAGGCAGAACTGAATCTCTTCCATGAATGAAAGTGCAGTGAAAGTAATTGCTCGGTACAACAAACCTGATTGGCCAGGCCGTGCAGAGGACCGGCCAGACCGTTCATGGCGGCGCTGAAGGACAGGTACGGGTCGGACAGGGCGCTGCCCACCAAGTGGCTGGTGTGGGCGCTGACATTTCCTCCTTCGTGATCGCTGTGACACAAGAAAATGATCACGAATTAAAAACACGCCGGCATCACGACACGTGAGCTCTGAGTGGTTGCTGGTCTATATCGTTATCTGAACTTTTCAGAAAGACACTGAATGGCTCCTTTTCAGGAAATCATTTAAAATGGGCCGTAGCTAATCATCCTCATCGTCTCTATGGTAACCAAGCAAATGAAGGAGATGCTTGTTGTGGGTTTTATCAGACAGATTCTCCCGTAACGGAGACAGAAAAGCCCACTTGTGTCAGACGCTGAGTGCTGCTGGCGAAGCGTTTTGCTTTTATCATCCTACACATAATATATATGCCTGTTGTTAGCTGAGCAGTCGACCCTCTGTGAACATTGTGCTCTGCAGAATTATCCAATCTCACCACACACACCGTGTGCTTAATCCCAGAGCTTCTCTGCCAGATAAGAAAGATAATAATGGGCAACACGGCCTCACATCTTCTGATGTATGTCAGAAATAACAATTCTCATTTCAACACCTCATCCCTTTGATTCTTTTTTTATGTTTTTATCTTCAGCACAGAAAAAGATCGTCTGTTTGAAGTGGCGTCCAATTCTTCAAACACTTCATGTAAATTAAACATCGAGCTTGAAGAAAAACTCAGATGAATATTGCCCGACTTTGATCAAACTGTGACCAGAAACAGCAACGCAGCACATATATCAAAGCTAGTTTTTTAATCTGGAGTTTCGAGCCGTACCTGTGGATGGTGAGGTAGAGCCTCATCAGCTCGGTGAACTGGGCGTCTCCGTAACCCAGCATGTTGGTGAAGTTGTGGGACCAGTCCAGGTTGGAGTCGATGGCCCCGATGCTGCTGCCCTCGCGGTACAGGTTGCGGTAGATCTTGGCAGCGATGCAGGGCAGCTTAGCGATCAAGTCCATGGAGTCTTCGTAGACAAACTAAGGAGAACACATGTAAAAGGGTTTGGAACCTGGTCACAAACATCTACAGCCACGCCATCAGCGCCGCGAAGCAGAAAACAACATTGTTGGACTGTTTTAAGATGTGTCGACTTGAACTCACCTCCCAGTACTTGGACTTGTGGACGCCCTCAGAATAAGCCCGGGCAAAGCTGCTCTCGCTGTTCAGAGCGGTGATGGCGGCGCTGAACTGGGACATGGGGTGCAGGTTTGTGGGGAAGTTATCCAGCATGGTGACGACATGGGAGGGAAGCGCTGCTCTCTTCGCCCACTCTTTGGAAACCCAGTTCACCTGGAGGAACAGAACCACACGGTAATGCTTTTCTGCTCCTTCTGAATTTACATTTGTTGTTGAAAATGTGCAGTACAGAGATAAACACACAGATTTAATTGTTCCTGAAGTATTTGCTACGCGATCTAACGTTTTGTCCTTAGCCGACATCGTTTTGCAGCAACAGATGCACTAAAATTAATCATATCAGGGCCAAAGGGTAAAAGACGTGAGAGCTACTCCTTCAGGGAAATGTCGCAGTCAGCTACAAGGACGCGGCTTATCAGTCGTTATCCTCGTATCACCCTTCAAGGAGATAGCTGACAGCAACAAAATGCCCATTTAAAGGTACAGATCAGCTGTTTCACAGTTATATAATACTGTCTGGTTTATATAAGAATGTTCTGGAGTCATAAATAATTGACGACTCATTTCCAAAACCTTTTTGAGATAAACCTTCCCATGTTTATAAGAAGGCAACACTAGACATGTTACCTCTCACACTATCTTCATTATTCTGCACAAGTATTTATCTTTGAAGGTGATTCTGGAAGAATCTGACAAGCGGTGTCTTGAGATACCAGAATGGACAGATGGATGGCGAGAGAATGAACAGCTGCCTCATTATATCATCTTTGCAGCTCCAGTGATTTTATCTGACTCACCTGCTCCTCAGTGGGCACCTGTCCTGTGACCAGCAGCCAGAAGAGGCCTTCAGGCAGCGGCTCGTCACCTCCGGGAGCTTTGGGCAGCAGCTGCTGGCACTCTGGAATGCTGTAGCCCCTGAAGCGGATGCCCTGTGTACCAAAGAGAGAGGGGACGCGACACAATGTGAATATACATGTAAACATTATCCTGAAATGCCCCGAGTGCTGGCAAGCTGCCACCCTGAACTCTGGCTCTGACAGTGAATTACGATAATTCAATATCTCATTCCATGTGGTGGCCTGCCAACAAGATGTACAACAGCAACCCCACTTTGCCTTCTGAGTTTTTAGTCTCAATCAAGATAAATGCCTTCGAGGCCGGCTCAGTTCACTCACAGAACCACTGTGAGGATCGTAATAGTTCTGATGCACACTGACCTCATCAGGATCCAGAACAGAGGTTTCATACACCAGACCCTTCATCCCCCTCATGCCTCCATAGACCTGTGGATGAAAACAAGCACACAGAGATTTTACACAGAGGAAACTGTCTTGTTAGCGTTAATCTCCAAAATCAGGACTGTTTTCATTACTGACAGCTATGATATTGATAGCAGAAAATTAAATGCTAGTTGTCAGAGCATGAAACCAATGATCTGTTATTCAGTCTAAGTGTGTTTTAACAGCCACATTTCTTCCATCTTCTTTCAGCATGTGAATATTATTGCAGTGGTTGTTGGTGGAACCGGTGTTAATTGTTTTCTGGGCATACATCGCTTTCATTATTCGCCCACCACCTCTACCACCAAGTTACTTTTTATAAATCAATATCTAGTCTGCTGATGGACGCTAGAATTACAAACTGAAGGCGTCTGCTCTGTGCAGCAGCAGTAAAGTTACAGCACAGAGCAGGACTCAGTTTTTACTTCTGATGTGATGAGGTTTAAGGAGAGTTGACTGACGAGATGACGGCAGACGATCAGCTGTCAGAGCAAAGCACAAGTATCCCGGATTTACACCAGAATGCTGGAGGGAATCTGTCAACCTTAATAAAAGTGAAAGCAAGTTCTGTATCACACTGAGAAGTTGGAGTTGTGCAGCTTCTTTCTCTCTCGCAGCACTTCATTTAACAGCTCCTTCGTGCTCCATTACGCTCACAGACTGAACAAAACGACTCCTGAGATATTTCAAACTGATTCGCTGACAACAAATGAATGCTGTTCTTACCTGCAGATAAACAATAACACTGATTGCTAAACACACTGCATACTGCAAGTTGCCTACTGCATAATAAAAGTCAAGCTGAACACTTTTAATTTTTAGGAAATGTTCTGTTTTTGGTAGCAGTAAACTTAAAGAGTAATGAGCACCGTCTCCTGTAAAAAGTAACGCCAGTGTTGACACAAGCTTATTTTTTGGGGTGAATAGTTCATCACAGCAGCGGCCCCAGAGTGTGTGTGTGTGTGTGCATGTGTGTGTGCATGTGCGTGTGTGTGTGTGTGTAGCAGCATGTGATATTGTTCTTTCTCTTCGGACAGAGCTGGAGGCCGGCAACAAGGCTCGCTTGGAAGGAAAGGAAACTTTCAAATTCCCTGATCCTGTTTTTGTTTTTAACCAGTGAAAACATCTGCTGATTCCAATTGATTTTAGTTTTATAATGACATCATGACACCAACAGCTAACACATACAGTTGCGTGCAGTTATTAGCATTGGAGCGAAAAATCTACTGACTGAAACTCAACAACTGCCAATTTTGGTGAATCAGCAGCTGCCAAGTCTTTTACCTAAATCCGGTATTACATAAAGCGTGTAATACCCTGCAGTGGCATGATTTAATACTTATCACAAATAGATTTACATAACATAGACAGGCCACCGCTTAATGTTTCCCTTTTTGTTGTGACAGGTGAAACAGATCTATGTCAGGACCAAAGAAATTCCTTCCAACATGCAGATGGCAAATATCCAGGAGGACAAAGATATGTGGCTGAGAAAACATGATGATGTGGTTTTTGCACTGCTGTGTGTGTGTGTGTGTGTGTGTGTGTGTGTGTGTGTGTGTTTTGGCAGGGTACAGTAAGGATTTGAGTGACTCAGCTAAAATGTGTCTGTTGGCAGAAGGCAGTGCGGCTTCATATTGTGACCTCTGAGGGAGACGACCGCACAGTGATACCTGACACAGTAAATACGGCCGGGCAGGCCTGGACAGATTAGGAAACGTCTGATCGGCATCACAGCCGACAGCCTTCGTGCTCCTTCTCAAAATCTAATTGTGTCTTTTGCTCTAATTGTGTTACAAGCCCCTTGGCAACGATCCTGTTTATGTTGTACAGCATCTCAAAGAGTTACTCACCATGTCAACAGTAACTTGTCCTATGTTGGTTTTGCCGTACTGTTGTTTAAAGTTCTTGATCCTGGTCTGTTCTTTAGGGATGAGGTCTGACAGAACATCCTTCAGATTCTGTAGAAACAGAACATTATAAAATCAGCCACGCACTCGATCAAACATCCAGTCTGAAAAAACACAACACATTCCTCCAATGTGGGTTAATTAAACAGACTCTGAGCAAACATTTAATGATGGAAATTGATCCGTAGCTCCACAGCGGTCAGCATTTTCTATTAATACTCATGAAAACACAGACAAGCACCTCACATGTTACCACTTTGACTACAGATTATAAAATGGTTGAAGCAGACAAACATATTTGTAGTGAACAGAGTGGACTTACTGTTGTTGATGCGCTGGCATTTCTTGCTGCCACGAGGAAGTAGGAGGCATTCTGTACGAAAGACATGAAATATATAGTAAGATTTTGAGTATCAGTCGCACAAACACAAACCCTCATGAAAACTTAAAGGGCACAGCAGCATATCGAGCCGACGGGCTGAGACAACCTTTCACTCGTTCAATATATTTTGGACAATAACCGACTTCCTCTCTGCACCATATATTACATACGACAACTACAGGGCTTTTTGTTGATGGTCCTTCAGTTAATATCTATGAGCTGAGAAAACCAGCCAACCACCCAAACACTTTGCAGTTCTTTACATTACAGTTCGAGGTTCTTTCTAACCATTATACATTCAGTTGTGACTGAGCGTTAACCCTGCAGCACACGACTGACATTAATGCTCGCATTTAATCAAGGATCTAAATTATTAATCCTTCTTTCCTTATCCGTCTATCAACAATCACCTTGTTTCTCCCCCCTGCACAAGGTGGCTGGGCAGATCACTACCAACCGTAACAAGTAACAACTGGTGAAATCTATTTACAAACTGAAGCCTTGTATCTGATATAGCAATATAAATATCGCTCCTTTTCTATCAAAACAACAGGGTGTGCCCTCATACCAACATACATATGCAACTGATTTATGTGTTCAAGTTTTCCCATAATTCTGACAATGATGTCACAGAAACTAGGGAGTGTTTTATCCAAATTTGTATACGTGTTTCCAGGCGTGTCTCTAAGATGCCTCAGATAAGTTGAGTCAGTCGATTAATCTGAAACGTTGCCTGCTGCTGATTAACTCCTTCATTTCAACACATGACAGGAAAGAGAGCAATTGTTCTTTATTGTAACCAGAGGGCCTTGTATTTGACTGAGACAGCTAGTATAACCACGCTGAAATGAGATATGACTGCGAGGAAAACAAACCGCATGTTTAAAAACTCGTATGACTGAGATAAGTCTGGAAATACTGTTGATTTTAGCTTGAACCTCAAGGGCGGTTTGAAGCTATTTGCCCAAACAGGCTTCGTGAAACCACCCAAACATTCCTCTACCCTTGAGTTTCTTAAGCCTTGGACTGTTGCAGGAACTGAGACAAGACTCAGGGATGTAAAAGAGATTAAAAAACTACTGGTCCTGGCTATGAAAGTGTCTGGAGAGCGAGTAATCTCTTTGGAAGCTCAGTGACAGCAGTGAGAAGTTGAGCCTGCTGTTGCTGCCACTGAAACAGGACTCCTCCGTCAGCTTATTAAAACCATCAATGACAGAGGAAGGAGTCTGAGCGACAGCTGGCTGGTTGTACTGCCAAAGGGATCCCCTCCCCATATCTGCAACTGGTGAGACTGGTTAAAGGGCTGACGGGGGTTTGCTGAAACAAAAGGTAGGACCTTGCGTCACCGCACTCACTCTACACAGCTGAGAGATTATGTAACAGCTCAGGGTCTTAAATATAGAGCGCCAGTTTCCCTCAGTCACTCCTGTCTTCCTGCGGGGGAGAAAGGTTAAAGCTACTACACCGGACAGGACGGTATTGGCATCTATCCTGAGAAAATGGTTTAATGGAAAAACACAAATTAAACATTCTCTTAAGAAAACATACGACCTTGCTTGGACATGAAACGCATCCTTTAAGACACATTAACTACAACAACATGTGAGAATATCTGCATTTAATCCAAAAATCAATCTCTAAACCCTCAGAAAAACTCTACAGAAACCATGTGCTCTCTCTTTTTTCCAGAGGAAAGATTTGGGGATTTGGTCACAAAATATCTTGTTACACAAAAGCTCAACTTTGTCTTGTCCTTATCTGAGAGAAACTATTATGACCCCAACATGTGCTTTCGATTCTTGTCTGACTCATGTGATTTTCAGAGGCTAAAGTTTTTTTAAAGCTCGGAGCGTGACATCCAACAGTTCACTAACAACTCTCCCGAGCAAAGACTACTACTGATAACAGACACAGGGTGAGTGTGACACAGGTTATCTTTACATATCCCCTAATTGCAAGCCTTGATAACAGGGACACTACATCACCTCCACGCCACGTCTGTACAGAGTTCAAGGAAGGAAACTATTGTGTCACTGGAGGGGGGAGGTGGGCATCTTGTGGGTTATCAGACCTTCTTCGGTAGTGGATGACAAGTTGATATGAGGGGTCATTTAGTGCCAGTAGTCTGAGGCTGAGGGGTCAGTGGAGTAAGACAGTAGGTTACAGTGACTGGAAGGTTACAGTCAGCACGGAGAGCAATTACTTCATCACAGACAGGGAGGTTGGACAAAGCATACTAATCAAGATGGCAAAATTATATAGTACTCAATTAAGTAAATTGGGCATTTAAACTGTTATGATCTGTCAATGTGGGTTACATATTTTAACCTGGAGAATATACAGTAAAACAATAATTTCTACAGTATTGCATAACTTAGAAATGTTGCAGATTGCACAAATCATTTCCAGGACTTCATTCAAAGAGGAGGCTTTAGATAATAGACTGATATCTTAACGTGAAGGTCAACGAGGGTGGTGAAGATTTACAAAGTTGACGCTGAGATTTTGCGCTATCACAGTGTATATAAACGATAAACGATGATTATTCATTGCTGATAATAAGAGAAACGCGACAGGGGAAGGACTGAACGTAGCTGACAAGGTCTGCTCACTCCAGGTTAAAGGAACATGACCAGGCGGTGACAATACCAGGCCAACACAGGGAGCAACGGCATCTATGCTAACGTTAGCTAACAGTTCACATGTAACTCAAACAGCATCCACGTACAATTTAACACGAAACAACGGCAACTTTTACACAGCTTCAAATGTTATAGCAAGTACTAGCCAAGCTCTTGGTCAACAGCATTTCCACAATGTGCTTAACGGTGCTAAGCTAAGCTAGCTAACGTTAACTAGCTTGCCACTTGCCGAGCTACGTCGTTAGCCCGGCTAGCAAAGCGTTAGCTTCCAAGGTAACGTCCACAGTTGGGATAAAGTAGCATCGAGGCTGTTTATCGTTCTCTTACCTTTGAATTGAGCAGTTTAGGCGCTAGCCTGCTGACCGAGAGGAAGGACATTGTGTCTGTGTAAAAGTGTTATTTCCACTTATTCTTTACAACTAAGGAAGCCGCTGCCCTGCACCGCGGAGTTGGTTGAAGGTGCCCCTCCAGAAAGCAGAAGGTTGAAGAGGGATTCTGGCCCGCACGCAGCCGCAGTGTTGATTGGACGACTGGCCGGATCGTTTCAATTGCGTAGTTGGCTGTGATTGGCTGGAGGGCCATTGGGTGTACGCTGATTGGATTAGAGGCCTAACCTCTGAATGTGACGACAACTGCAGATCAGGATCTGTTCAAGAACAAGTTTTGCAATTGTGCGTTTTATCTGTTAGATCTAAACTCACAGATTTAACCACTAACGTTAAGAAATAACAAAAAGTTTAATAAACAAGAGTCATTTTGAAACTTTACACCCCGAAATCTCTGTCTAATGTTTGTATTGATCTATATTTATACCCATTTACTTAATTTTTCTGTATCTAATTTTCATTTGATCATGTATTTATATATAATCTCCTTGTATAATGTCCTTATTTAGCTATATTTTCACTTATATTTGTTTAATATGTACTACTGTTCGATATACCTGAAGTCTTTGTAAACTATTCGCTTTTCAATAAGAAAAAAAGGACAACAAACTTTACAAAGAAACCGATGACAGCTGGATAATAGATCAATAACACTTCTCTACATCTACATGTCTTCATCTTTATTTATTAGCTTAAGTGCACAGGTGCAGTTAAGAGCAACGTGCATGACGCTGAAAAAAAAAGGCTCTTAGTTTTATTCTTTAAGGGAGAACTATGTTGTTTTGGAGGATAAGGTCTGGTTGATGAAAGGTGGCAGGGTCCGCCATATATAAACAAAGTGTAATTGTGTTGTCCTTTAAGTTCAGAGAGTTTGTTTATTGAGATTGTTTGATAAAAATGTTTCTCTTCAGATTAGAAAACTACATAGCACACCTTTAAAAGTCTCCACTATTTTAAAATGTTGCATCAAAGTGGTTATTTTGGCACCTATATATTATTTATATCTGTATTGGGATGGATTTGGTGTTCAGTATTAACATATGTTCCAATCAATCAGTGTTGGCAGACGCTATAAATGGATCCCTTTGAGACCTGCTTTATAAAACCTATAATCAGTGACCGTGAGCTTCGTAGGAGCAGATAATCATTAATGTGAATGTCACAATCATACATTCACAGAGATCAAAGTCAATATTCACCGGCGTATTTGATAGATAATTTGTTATATAACAATAATTATCCCTTTAAATGTCTCTGTTAGACCAGAGCCACGATGTTGAGTGAAGGAAACCAAAGTAGATTTTTGCTGTAAAACAAGAAGTTCAAACTTTATTGTCAAGGACTGTTGGGAAAAAAAAAAGGAGTAGCCGGTCGTTTAGAGTCATTCATTTTTAAACCAACTGCATGCAGTTTACCAGTATGGTTTGGCAGATCGTTTGATGGTCGAGCCTTCCGTCCACTAACCTCGTGGATAATATGGTGGCTCAACGATTTAGTCCAAAGAAATAATTTAATTCTGCAATACAATGATTAAAATGTCAGGATGTATCAAAACAGAAACATACTGTACGTCCAGATACAGTTCAAAGACAGGCCAACATAGACGGTCCTGCAGCCATCTTGAATCCGAGCTTGCTGTGTAAATAGTCTCAGTTGCATTCTTAAATCACATGATGCAAGTAATGCTGATAAAACCAGTGGATAAAGTCCACAAAATGTAACTGGCACATTTAGAATGATCCATACGCTTCATTATACTTTATGTAAGCCGGGAACACACTGAACAACAGACCTAAAATAACTCAGATTTTATAATGACATCTTGAAGATTGCTGGGAGACTTTCCGAGCCAGAGCGGCCAGTTTATCCGAGATAAAGATCCAACCCCTCGTGTTCGAATATGTACGACCAGAACCTGCATTAATCTGCGGCAGTCCGAGCTGCTTTAATCAGAACCCTGCACTAAAAACCACAGGTGTTTTATGCAGTCATTAAATGTACTTTATTTTTTATAGGTCATAAAGATGTTTTAAGTCTTCGAGTGTGTTCCCAGCTGTTGGCAGATTTTGCATTTTCAAACCCTGATGGGTGAGACTTGGACCTGCAAAAACACAGAAGATGCAATGTAAACTAATCCACGTCATGCAGCCGTTACGACATGCATGTTTTTAAAATCTCTGTAAACTTTTGGCACACCAGTGGCCCTCGAGTCCACGTCATCTCAGGTGAATTGTGTAAACAAACGGGGGCCTCGAACATACAGTGTAACAGCGGAAATAATCGTGTGCAACAAGGTATACCATACATCAATTTTTGTCGTAGGAGGTGATCTGATGTGCTTGGTCCCCACTCCTGTGCGCTTGTGCCATATAATCCAACCCAAGGTAATGCATAAGATGGCATACAGTCTTTTTTTAGATTTAGTCCCTTCTGGGCTCAGTCGTCTTCCTCCTCGTCATCCTCTACGGGATCTATGAGGATGCTGTTCTTCAGGCAGGTCTGGAGGTAGTTCACGACCGTCCGCTGGAAGTGCTGGATGCTGCGCGGGTCTCTCAGGACGTGGCCCTCGTCCGGGTACAGCTGCAGGGAGTAGTTGGCCTCCACCTTCACCAGCCGGCTCAGGAGCTCAGCGCTGTGCTGGAAGTGGACCCTCGCTTTGGGCAAACACGACGAAATTAAAAGGAGAAGAAATATAAACACAAGAATGTCATTTCTGGCACTAAGGAGGTGTGTTTTGTGGGGATCAGATTCTGCTCTGATCCGGAAATGTTTACTGAGGAGAGCTCAAAGATGAGTTTTTACCTATTTGGATTAAAACATAGATTTATCTTTTATCTTTTATCTTTAGGTTTATCTCCGTTATCCGTGTTTATGTCACCTGACTGTAACATCGACTGCTGACTGAGGCTGGAGAGGAAATGTACTTTATTTCACGGAGACGTTACTGAGAGGAGACGAGGGAGGAAGACAGTGTGAGTCTGAGTCTCTGCTGAGTGCCACATAGTGAGAGTTGACCTGAATACAAACACACTCTCCTCTCGCTTTGGCACACGTTAGCTCAACACAGCTAATGTAGGTAAAAGTAATCTGGCTGTTGGTGACAGATAAACGCTGTGTGAGGCAATTAAAAGTGAATTATCTTGTGATCAAACTTGTTTTTCTTGTGGTGGACGCACCAAGTCAACAACCAGTTTTGCAGATGATGCAACAAGGTGTTTTAAAGTTTCAATCACCTCACATTTAGTCTCCTTCGCCGACTTACCTGTCCTGGTGGTAGCAACGGCCTCCTAATGAAGTTTTATAACATTTCATTACAGAATTCCTACATATTATATCTTTAAACCATTTTGTGTCTCTCTCTAATTGGTTGTTTATGTAGCCTCACTGGCAAATGTGGACTTGGGAGTATGTGTGACAGTATTGTGGAGTATTTGAGCTGAACACTGATGGACTGAATGTGATATTGTCTATATTTAGAGAGACACAAGCGGATAGTGACAACACAATGCTGGACAAAAGGGACAGAAAAAAGCTGCTGAGCATGTTTTAATAAAAACTATCCAGGAGGAAGGACAGAGATTGTTTTTGTTTGCAAGTTTCAACCACACCTGTGTACCTGTGGACTCAGCATAGTATTGAACAGAACCTCACCATCTGCAGTCCCGTGTAGAATAAGGAAGTTCTCATCTTTCAGCTTGTTCACCTCCTCCAGCAGAGAGGCAGTCTGAAAAGATACACCATCTCATTATCATGTGGCACCGAACCTCGCTGAACCTACAGCAATATCACACACCGGCCCTGCGATAAATTCCACCTTCATAAAAGTTTAATTGTTCAGGTTTTTGTTGGCACTGTTCTAGAGAGGCGCTGATTTAACTTTATGGTCATCTCGGAGGCTGTAGACTGAAGTGCAGCTGAATTGCAACGTATTATAAAGAGAGATGTTTCCGTTATTCCGTCCCCCCCATTTATATAAATGGGGTTTTCAAAATATTCCGAACATCTTTCACCACACGAATCAACTGCCCCCTCGAACTCAAACTGCCAAAATGACCATAAAGTTGAATCAGCACCGCTCGGAAACAGTTTCAACAAGAACTGACCATTAGAAAACCATCGTGGAGATTTAAAAACCCATTTCCACCTCAGAGCATTGAGAGCCTCACCGAGTAGGCGTGCTCCTCCTTCGCTGGAAGGCCGAGATACCTCTCTGAGAACGCAGCGCCTGAAAAATAGTGCAATAACGTTTTAAACTATCTCGCAGAACGGGCCTCGATTTCATCACTTTCCCCTGATGTGTGAATAATTAAAAAAGACGTGATCTGGACTCACTGTAAAGCCTGAAGTCGGTTATCGGCGCCGCAGCGGCCGTGCACTGAAAGAGCTTATCTGTTGCAGCTAACATCTTGAGAGCTAAGTAACCGCCGAAGGCCTGATGGGAGAGAGAGGAAAGTGTTAGAACAAGAAAAGCACTTCACGGCTTTGAAGGAGGATCGAGTGTCCAGATTTAAACAACCCTGTAACCTTGCCGTAGAGGACCATCCGGCGATCGTCAATGTACGGCAGTTGCATCAACAACCTGCGGAGATGTAATAAAAATCCTGTGAGTTTAATCACTCTCACATGTCCGTTGTATAGTTTTATGTTGTTGCGTAACTGTACTGACTGCACAACTCCAAGGTAATCTTTGACTCTCAGCGAGCCGAGCTTGCGTGAATCCACGGCGGTCGTCTTCTGCCCGCGGCCGACCCCGCTCCTGCCGTCCACCCAGGCCAAGGCCACATTGTGAGTGCCGGAGAGAACCTGAGGCCAGTCGAGGGCAAATTCCTCCGTCACCGACTGACTGCCTGGGACGCCATCGCTGAGCAACAAGACAAACAGTTGCCAGGCATGGAAATAAGACAAAAAAAGGCTTCTATGAGGTCATTCAAATAGCTCCTAGCTGCGGTTTAGCGTGTGTGTCCTTACACAATGATTAGGAGAGGGTGCAGGTTGGCCTCGTAACCCTGAGGGAGAGATAGCTTCAGGTGTAGATCTGAGGAATGCAAACAGAGGTTAGACAAGGTCGACCAGTACGACTGCTCCTACATTTAGAGCCTCTGCCTGAAATACATGTGAAGCACACAAATCTTCTGTGGAAACGGTAGCTCACCACCTGCTCGTTCTATTTTCTGCTTGTGTCTGTGTGCTTTAAGTGAGTCTCATGCAGAGATGGCCAGTTTAAACGTAACGTGTCATTTCTATTCAGCGTCACTGAACGTTGTCTTTCCGTCACACATGGTTAGACGTAGCGAGGTGGAAACAACGAGCTCGGGACGCTTCACTAACCCAAAACGTGGCTATTTGACGCCCTGGGACTAAAACTCGACAATCAACTATCTCTGTGGTGCGTTCAGGAACAGCTCAGACAAATCCTACTGATTCTTGAATCATATTGATGATTGATATGGTTCAATTAGCTTTGACCAGAAATAGCAAACAAATAACAACAACAACATAAAAAACGATACAATATATGAGATTTGAATAGTAAAGATGCAGTATGTAAGAACAGGCTCGCTGTTGGTGTTGCTGCTGTTAGCTAGCTAGCTTGGTTAGCCGTGCATTTAGTGGTTTGTGGGTTGGTGTTAACAACCGCTAGCACAGGAGCTTTGGATGGGCCGGGGCTAGCTGGTTAGCATGCTAACATCAACAGATGTATATCATCATGTGAAAACTGTTATTCATTTACATTCTGTTGATAATTTTTTTCAATGTTTTCTCAGAATCTTAGATTTTTACCACAGTTGAACAAATTCAGGATGTCGATATCATTTCAATATCTATAGAAATTTGAAAAAAAGGAATGGAATCAATCAAATCTATCTTTAATTGTATTTTTTGTGTGTTTTGCGAAATTATTTTTGGCAAGTTTACGGAGGTGGGAGTCAGAATCTGTAACCATAACTGTGAAAAAAGCCCACAGAAAGAACAATTACACTTCGCACTTCAATCACTTTGCTTTGCCTCTTTGTTTTGACAGCACAGCCGACAGTTTGTTGTTGAATCACATCCAGAGGACGTCAAATATCGACCCTTAGTCTGAACCATAAACATGAACCAACAAGCACGCCACACTCTGACAGAGCACTGTGCGCTCTGTCCTCGAGGGCACGCATGAGTCACACTAATTAGCTAATCACCAAATAAGTAGAAATTACTGCTTTGGTTGGTGCTTAACCTTATTTGTGGCTTCAAGGGTGAAACACTCAGCCGCTGATTACTGCAGTCAGACTGCTTGAGAAAAACAAACATGTGTGTGTCTTTGTGTGTCAAACCATTCTGTGAAACACAGCCAGGTGTCTGTTTGGTGTACCGTGGTTTTCTGCCGGGAGCGTCCTGAACAGGGTCTCGGGGAGCCTCTTGTCCTCCAGAGCTCTAGACAGAGGGCTGTTATCCTCCAAGACCACATATCCTACAGGAGATAAGATGTTTTTTTATTCTAACATCACTGTAGCTCATCAGGTTTGCAGTCTAAACACTCATCATCACTGAGGAGACGGCTGTAACTGAGAGCAGCCATCAGAGGGCAGCGTTCACAAGCGAGAGTGATGAATCGTGTTCAGGAGGGCTTGAATATATCGCCGCCTGCAGGCTGTCAGGAGGAACTGCAGCCTCTTTATGTGTGTGTGTGTTTGTGTGTGTGTGTGTGATTATGCTATTAGCCAGACAAGCAGATGTAACACTCACTGGAGGGGTCCTTTGTACTGTGAGCTGTCACTTTAGGGATTCCCGGGCCTGGGGAGGTTTTTCAAAAAGACAACATTATTAAACTGTCTGAGCGGCGTGAAGCTTTCATATTTCCTTCTCTAGTGTCTGTGTGCGTTGTACGCGGCGTCTTACCTAAGCAGTAGAGGGTGAAATGGGTTTGATTGGGGCTGAATTCAGCTCTAAAGAAGCGACAGCCGTCTATGAGGTTGCAGGAGATGCACTGGCGCTGAAACACTCCGTCCAGGTCCACACTTGGGAGGAAGAGAAATAAAGGTTACTGACCACGCTTAAGAACAACACGGCGGTCTGAAGCCGTTTGATTGGCTCCAAGAGGAGGTCAATCGATTTCTAACGTATAAAGGGGAAAGTGTCTCGAGGCAAACTATTCAGACAGCTGACTTTTAAGAAACAGATGGAGTTCAATACGGGAAGACATGATGGTCTTTACACAGACTGCGAGCCTCTAATGTCCCTCTGCACGCAGCTGCTTACCAATTTCATACAATATTAATCACAGAACACATTTAAAGAAGCCGTTATACTGTGTTGCCTAAAGCCCGGAGCTATGTGAGGTAATAAAACGATATGAAACCTCGGAGGTTGATGAGGAAACTGACAGTTTCTGTGAGTGACTCAGCAGCACTCAGTGTGTGTCTCTTTGTTATAAATGTGTCAAATCACCTCTTCGCCTCGAGCGTTCAGAACAAAGACTCACATATCCAAACATTAATGTGCAGTTAGTCTTCTGAATGTGTTTTTTTTAGCTATGTTAGCAGTGCGGCTCCAGGGATGGCGATGTTGGTTTGCCGGTCCACTTGCCGCACTTGCTTTATGTCGGAAGAAGTGTCGCATATGGAGGTGATAAATGTTCATGGAGAGCATGCAGAGTATTATTTTGGTAACTTTTCTGATACCAACAACCGTTTACCTCCTTTAAAGCTCAGAAAACACATTATTTTTGTCTTGCTGCGGCACCACAATTCACCCCTCCGTCTCTGATTGGTTAGCTCTCACAGGCCTGAGCAGGCACCAGTCAGTAGCCGTTTTTGTCCGTCCTTTTTGCGGCCACGTCCACGGATTCAGACAGCAGGCGGTATATTGAGGGTCTGTTTTGGTCCGCCAATTTGCCGCCCCGGAGGTTACACTATTTTTACACCTCGATTGCTGTAAATCCGAGCCGTTGATGTGCCGGCAACTGCGTGAGATGGGCAGAGGTGTCGATGACGTGCACTGTTGTGCGACCCACAGCTAAGGAGTTTTACAACCAGGAAACAGCTGATCACAGCAGTCAGTCCATCACTTCATCTGCAGATGTCAAGATGAGCAACTGGACAGCTGCTGAGATCCAGGAGAGGCAGCGTCTCCTCGGTCTCTGTAGCTGTCTTCGCTGTTAGCTTCTTGTTGTAGCGGCGAGCTAACAGTCGCTACTTTCAAATTAAAAGCCCCCCGCTAAGAACCCAGTTCTAAACTCCAGTGGGGTGCAATGTAAAGCTCTTATTTTGAAGACAAATTCAACCTGATTCACTGTTCACTGCCCAACTTCGTGCTTCACATCACGTCACATGTGGCGGCTTTTTGGAAACGAAGGAATATTACACCTCCCTTTTAGAAAGACAAGGTGGCAGATTGCAGCTGCTACCTTGCTGCAAATATGCCGCCTTTCCTATCTAAAAGGGGCTACTGATTATACTGTATAGTATATACTGACTGTCTAGTTGTGACATCTGGACCTTACCGAGGTCCTGGCGGCTCGTTTATAAAAACACAGCTTCAGAATACTAACTCCACCGAACAAGGACCAAAAAAAGCAGATCACGTCAGTCCAGTTCTCTGAGCTTTACACTGACTTCCTGTCTGTCAAAGAACCCTGCGGTTGGTTTATAAAGCACTGAACACATCTGAGGTCGTCAGGTTCAGGTCCATGGAGTCAGAACCAAACATGGACGTACTGTATCTTGACCAAAACTTCCAGAAAACTGCAGATCCGCTCCAACTCTCACCTGTTTTTAACTCATGGCTGAAGACCTTTGGGTTTGCCACTGCATTTTATTGTTTCTTAACGTCTTCCTTCTTGTTTTTAACATCTCTTAATGTAATTTCATTCCCCTGTTAAGCACTTTGAGATGCCTTGGGCCTGAATTGATCTATATGCCTCTTGGGATGTGTGTGTTTCTACTTGGATTGAGCATTTTGATTTATTTTATATCACCTAGACTCGCTTTATAATTTTAAAAAAGACAAGCATATCTCACTTTACACTTTATGGAACCTTTAAAGGCCTGAATGAAAAACAGCACTAAAAAACAAATGTAAAAAACAATAACAACACCTTGTATTTTTCAGATTAATGATAATATTCTGTCTGTTACGTAGCATTTGAAGCAGAGTACCTGTTGAAGGTTCAAGGCTGTGCGGGTCATGCTCACCTGTACAGGTGTCGGCTCTGCCTGGATTCTTCTGTGCTCAGGAAGAAGCTGACGAGGAGACAAATAAACCACAGACGCAGCACGTTATTCTCCACTTCATCATAATTATTCAAGATATCAAATATTCATGGACGGAATCAATCTACACTTATTTACATGTTTATAATAAAAATAGCGTTTTAATTTGTAAATCAGCTGCAGCGACATCAAAGGAGAGGATGTACATCAATAGATGTTTGTGTGAAAGAGAGACGACTTGTTTGGAGGCTAAAAAAGCAGCAGAACCGACCCGGCGGGCTACGAGATCTACGACTGACTGTCCTTGATCCTCTGTGATGCTCACACACCTCAGTCAATCGCTCCTTCGGGGGGTTTCTGCCCCCCCAAGCAGGATAAAGACAG
>CAEMYA010000103.1:2199056-2239668 GCA_903131615.1 Diplodus sargus | reverse complement strand
TAAATATTGGCAAATATTTTTAGTCGCGCTCGAGCTCGAAAGCTGTCGATTCGTCCCAGACTTTAATGTCTCAACGAGAACGAACTGCCATGAAATCTGGTGCCAGAGAGTTAATCCGACTGATTCTGAGGCTCGTCTGACTTCACTAATATCTTCTGTTGGGAAGGATATAAAACCTCGTACAGACTTTCATGGTGTCCAGATTATAAATCTTACTGATGTTGGTGACGCCTTCAGAAATCCTCTCAGCGCCACCATGAGGTTAAATCCATTCATGTTCCCCTCTCGACCTGTAATAACTTCGCTGATCCATCAGCTTTTCATCTTGAGTGAACATCAAGTCTTTTACTTCATCCATTACTTCAAACATTTGCAGATAACAATATCTACAAGCCCTCCGTCCCATCCCAACTCACAATACACATCTTTTGCTCGTGAACTCCAATGGAAAGTATTTTAAACGTTGCTCGCAATGAATTTGTTATATTGAGCATTGAGAACATTGTTTGTGTACACAGAATTACTAAAAAGAAGGTTTTTGAACAACTCACGTTAGCAGCAGCTTGTTCCGCTCGCCGCCGTCCTGCCAGTGGAGAAGTGTCGATCTCAGAATGTGACGTAACCTGGAGGACAGTTAAGGTGGAACGCTCCTATAGCTGAGTTCCATATAAATACACAGATAATTCGTTGTTTTCTCGTTAGCGAAAAACAATACTGACCTTGAAGTTGAAAAAGGAGCCTCATATAAGAAACAATACTAAAATCCAAAAGCTGGAAAAGTCACGTGAGATCTTGTGTCGTGTTGTCGCCAGAAGACAGTAGTTCCACCTTAACTGTCCTCCAGGTTACGTCACATTCTGAGATCGACACTTCTCCACTGGCAGGACGGCGGCGAGCGGAACAAGCTACTGCTAACGTGAGTTGTTCAAAAACCTTCTTTTTAGTAACTCTGTGTACACAAACAATGTTCTCAATGCTCGTGTTCATGTGTAGAGACCCTGGTGATACTACGAGCAAAGTTTCATGTTGTGTCGAGTCTTCTTAGTGTTTTAAAAACAGAGATTTTGATGCTATCGTGAAAGTGCCCGTAGCACTCCCACTGAAAATGAGTTTGACCCGAAAACGACAACATGGAAAATCTTAAAAGTGGCTCTTTCGTGAAAAAGCCTTGGTTGCATTTTGCCGAGAGTTTCAATTGAAGCCTTGTTGAATTAATTGTGTTACCTTGGGGTAGGGGAAGACAACATTGGACGGGTAGAGACCACCTAAGAAGTGAGGTATCTCCATCACAGGTGTGGCGGAGTTGTTGACGGTCAGGTACGCCAGCCGGGCCCCGTCCATGGACCACCAGTGGGCCACATACGTCAACAGCACTTCCTCTGTATATATAAAAGACGGTGTTAGTTAGTTAGTTACCATCAAACCTGTTACTCATAATCATTGTTGTAAGCTTCATTTTACTGATTACCTTCGTACGTCCAGTCGGAGAGCCCGTTCACCACGTTCTGCTCCTCGGTGGTCGTGAGGCGCAAAGGTTTGCCGGTCACGCTCGGCTTGTAGTAGATATCTCCGTCGAACACGAAGGCCTGGAGGGAGCAGCGGGAACAAGACAGTGCCAATCCATTATCAAGTGACAGCGAGGCTGCAGGCGTCATCGCTGGCTCGCCTGAATCTACTGTCGGACGCCGTCCAAGAAGTGAATGAATCATCGTCCGGCACACACGCAAAGTGAGAGCCAACACATCTTTACCCTCCAGTTAATACGCTGCAGATGAGCACCGACACAGCAGCATCAGCCAATTACATTAAACGGAAGGTTAGATGAATTATATTATGAGTGTAAAACAACCCCATTATAGCAGCACAGTCACTGCAATAACCTCTAAGCTTCATTTCATACTCACAAAGACATGAAAACACTTATGAAAATGGTGCCAATGGAGGCTCTGTTCAAACACAGAACGCATTATAAAGACGGTCTATAATCTTCTCATTATATTGACGGGCAGATGACAAAGACAACGCATCGATTAGGTAAATGAGGAGGCTGCAGGCGTACCAGCTGGTTCCCCTGCGGTCCCCAGGAAGCGTATTGTAGCGCTGCCTTCTCTCTCTCCGGAGGGTTAAGCTCCTGCAGATCCCTGGAACACACACAAAAACTCAGACGTAAGCCGTCCGATGGGGACGAGCGTCCTGTTTTTTTGTTTTTTTTTAAAGCCCTCTGAGGTCCACCCATGCCCGGGCCCTGAACTCTGAGAGAGAGACACTGCACTGTGAGGACTAAAAAGAGCAAGATGCAGAGAAGGAAAACAAAACAGAGAGCGGGGAGGATTCATGCAAGAGTGCAACGTTTTCTCTTTCCTTAATTCTAGACGCGCTTGTTATCTTCCTCGGGACAGGCAGACATGTTCCTCCGAGGCAAACTCAGGCAATGATCAGTGCTGCAGGTCTCTCCTGAAACCTCCCTTTTCCAGAACCACTCCTCCTCAGAAGTTCCAGAGAACAGCCACAGCTACTTTTTCTTTTTTATATATATATATAATGCTGGATATGAATCTCAGGCAGTGAAATCTGAAGTACAGGAAGTGCAAACCTTACGTTTGGATGTGAAACCTGACGAAATGAATGCATGTCTGACAGAAACATGAGGTTCTGGTTCGATGAGGACACACTCTGGGGGAGGTTTTTTATTTATTTTATTATTTTTTCAACCCGCCGGTCTGCTTGCATCGGTAATGCTCATGCCCAGTGCAGCCCATGCATTAGCATACATGATTCCACCTACCCATTAGCCACAGTGTAGATAGCATAGGAGGCTGTGAAGGACTGAGAGAACACCTGAAAGAGGTAGAGGATATCATGCACACCGATGACAACACACACATATATTTCGTTTAAGGCGCTCACACATGCTCGTACACACACAAAAAAAAGAGTCAAATGCAAAAGAAAGAAAGGCTGTGAAGGACGCTGCCGAGGGAAACCCTTACAGTGAAGCACTGAGCAACAAGAGGCTGTTTGCATTCTCCTCTGAAATCACTGCAGAGCGCCCAGCGGCTCAGTGCTTCAATGAAAGGGCAGCAGCACCGTGACGCTTCGGTACAGAGGAGAATGTTGAATGAGCCCTAAACTGTCCTATTAATTACATTTTAACGCAGTTTAAAGGTGTAACGTGTAAAATATGGGCGACATCACCAGAGTAGCCGACAGCTGCCGCTCATTTTATCTTGTTTTATTTAATTTTCTCATCGCTACATGGCTCAGGGAGGTTCTTCGCTTGCTCTGTTGTTTTGCACAATGATAATAAAGACTTGAATCATGAAATCTTATTATATGGAGGTGATTTACAGCGGCTGGGGACGAGAACATACAGCAGGCTGAGATAGTGGGGGAGAAAAACCGTGTGCAGAGGCAGAATGTTTTCACTTTTATTCTTGCCGAACCAGAGATGATCGTGGAGAAACAAACCAGAGCTGAGCTTTATTTTGTTTGTGCCAGGTTTGAATTAGCGACAATTGACAATTTTTGAGTTTATTTAGTTGACTTTCAAAGCTACATGCTAAAAGCTACAAGAGAAAAGAAAATATGTAAATGGAATAACGCGTCTTGTGCTACAAAGTGGTATTAGGAGACAGGACGGGCCGGGGCTAGCTGGTTAGCATGCTAACGTCAGTCTCTGCAACACAGTACAGACAATAAAAAAATACTGAACATATCTTACAAACTGCAACCTTCAATGTTATTTTCTTTGTCTCAAATATACTAACTTAATATTGCTTTGTTTGTTTCTGATCCAACCACTGTTTGTTTTTTGACACTCTTAATTTGTGTGATTCATTAAACGACTTGCAGCCATTTCATCGATATTACATCATTGTTGTGATCGTATCTGAATAACGGGAATTTGAGTCGCGTGCAGGAAAAGTTGCCGAAACAAAGACGAGCATTCTTATTAAATAGCATCATTACGGCTAATATCCTTCCCGCTGAGCTCTACCGCGGCTGGCAACTCTCGCTGACGTCAGCAGCTCGATGATTAATTAAATTAACACGCCGAGGAAGACTAAGGGATCGGAATCAATGATCATGTGCATGTGTGTGTGCGGGCCGTAATTGATCACAGCACTACCTGATGAATTCCAGGTAATATATTGATTGGTACCGTTCACTCAAGCAAAAGGATGGAAGCCGGCTGTTTGGCCCCTGGAAGCCTCCTGGAAACTCCCCTCCCTAAAGAAATTAAATGTCACATCCTCTATACAGAACACTTAGCGGTGAAATTGGATTTCTCCTCTCTGTTGTTTGCCTGTTGTCAGGAAAGTCATGGATGGAGTGATACAGGAGTAAACCTGCGAGGGACAAAGGAGGGGAAATAAAGGCTATCCTGAACGAGACTGAAATCTAATTGCGGTGTGAGGTCCGAGACAAGAGTGTGCACAGGAAAGAGAGCTGTGTTACAAGAAGAAAATAACTGTGAGAGAACGGGAAGAGGAAAGGATTGTTATCGGTCAAACGGGAAACGGACAAAGCGTGGGAGGCAGATAGAGAGAAAGAAACAAAGACAGGAAGAGAGGAGAGGATGCGGAGAGAGCTGACGGATCCTCGCCACACAGCGAGGCAGAGGGAGCGCCGCTCCGCGAGACCAAAGAGGGCAGCATTGCCAAGAGCGCCGTGTTCAATCAGCTGTTTATGATTTGTTAAGGAACCCAGAGATCCTGCTCATGATTTAACATTATGGAGCCGGTGGCAGAGGGCTGTACGTTATTGTGCGTCCGCGTGATAAACAGACAGAGAGAGCGAGAGCATCTGTCTCCGAGAGGCAGGAGTGAATTCTAATGTGGCTGCCGGTAACGTATCATAAATCCTCCAGATCGCTCTTCTCCTCGGTTACTACCCACCACCACCCCCCCTCCCTGCTGAATCTGTGTCTCCAAAACGGAGGAGGAGGGGGAGACACTCAGAAGATGCCGTGGGATAACGTGACAAAGGAAACGCGCAGAGATTACAGCACCTTTAACACGAGGACACTCACAGCATCCTTCCAATCTGATCGGTCGTTTCTGCCTCACAAGCATTTCGGAGCAGCGTCACAATGCGCTGTCTTTGGTAGCAGCACCCATCAGCGTTTGCTGCAGAGTGCAGACTCGACTCCCTGGGCATTTTATTTATTTTTTTTAGTTTGTTTGTCCCGACACTACACTTGTCTTGACAGGCACTCTGCTCATCAATCCCAGAAGCCTTCATCTACTCCAAAACTTCTTCGGCATCCCTCTTTTTTTTTAATAAATATCTTCTCTTCCCCCTCCTGCAAACAAACCTGTTTAATTCAAACCGGTAATTCCTGCAGGAAATCTGCTTCCTCGTGTTCCTACGTGGCCAAATCCCGAACTCACTTCTACGTATTACCCTTCTTATCAAAATCAATTTATTTCACACAGCAGGCACGAACCCTCCAGAGCTCATACGAGATCCAGAGAAGCATCTTTGTAACTTCCCTCTGTACTGCAGCGTTCTCCTTTTAGCACCTCTGTCATTCTTTGATAACCGCTCTGATTGATTTCCACTGGGCAGCGTATCTAAGGGCAAATGGTGCATAACCCATTTTTTTTTTCTTCCCAACCCCCTCTCTCTCCCTCCTCGTCTGTTTCATCCTCTGCCACTCTCTACAGCGCGCCTCCTGCTCCTCTTCCAAAACAGCAGAAGCCCGGTTGCCTGGGCGCAGAAACTGCTTCAGTCAGCACGAATCCCCCCCGAGAGATAGACGTGAGTGAGAGCGAGGAAGATGAGAGAGAGAAGACGGGGAAGCTGGAACGACAGGGACCCTCACACACACACACACACACACAAACAGACATATCCATCTCCACAACACCACATATGATTCCAGGTGGCATCTCCAACCACCATCCCTGATTTTCTTCATCTTCTTCTTCTTCTTCTTCTTCTTCTTCGAGCGCGTGTACACGCCGAGCATACAGATGAGGAGGGCAGACAATTCCTGCTGACATCAAAGGAAGTATGCTAATGACATGGCGTGAATCAAACCAGAAAGACCGAAGATCTGAGCTCCCCGCTTTAGATATCTGAAAACTGATTGGACGCTTGTTAACCCGCTCAATAATTCAGTTACAAAAAGGGATGCGCTGTGTTTGTCGTCCGTAGCACAGCAACAGGCTCTTCAGAGAACAAGATATGATGCGCAGTGATTAGAGCAAAGAGGAAAAAAGAAAACCCAGGGAGAGAAAGAAGTGTGACTTTGAAAGTGTCGAGAGCAGCAGCAGCAGCGAGATCGGCTCTCTGATTTTTTAATAAAAATGCGTGAGGAAATGTGCTGAGGGGCTTTCATTTCCCCGCTAATTCTGTTTTTCTTCCCCTCGCCGATTTACTTGCACATTACACAACTTGCCTGCCCTTTGAGGAACGTCTCGACTGTTTATTAACGGTGCGGCTGTTTACAGAGTGTGTGTGTGTGTGTGTTGAGGCACAGAGTTTAAGTAAAGGGGAGCAGAGGATCTGTGTTTTTGTGTCTTGCCCCCGACGCTTATCTTGGAAAACCACCTGCGATTGTGATTCTCGTCAGTTGCTTCTCATTAAAATTCTCCGCCGAACGAAGCGAGAGCGGTTTCATTACTGCAGCTCCAACTTTACCTCTTCATCTCCTTGGCGTCCCCTTCTCTTCTCTCCACCCTCCTCCACCTCGCACTGATCACTCACTCTGAAAGCTTTCCTTCAACTCCCCCTCTGCACCTTCCACCCTCAGCCAGTTTAAATATTCAACTCCCCATATGTTATTCCAGTCAGTGTTATAAAGAGCTAAAGACTGCTGCAGAATCAGCAAACACACACACACACACACACACACACAGTCTCGTCCTCAACCTCTTGTCTGTTGTGTCATCGGGACTCTGATTAAGATGCATGTCGCCCGTTAGTTTTCTCTCGCCGGACACGCGGAGGTGTGTGAGCTGCAGCGAACAGCTTCGTCTTTGATACTTGAGGGTAATTTATGGCCCTGGCTGTTTCCTCTGAAAGCTCTTGATGTCGCCGCTCTTAGAAGAAATTATGGAGTCAAGTTGACATTTTAAGAGGGGAAAAAACTTACCGGTCGAATGTTGTACGCCAAGAGGACAAACCTCTTGTCCGCAGACACCTGGAATTTAGTGGCGGTCAGGTCCTGCAGGTGAAAAACAAAACGGAACAGAAGAGAACAGACAACAACATCAGCAGTAGCAGCAGCAGGTTCAGTTTGTTCTGCTGTGGATGAAGCGGGTCGGGTTCGCAGCACTTGGGATGTTTTTCTTCATAACGGCTTCGTATCGATTGCTGACAAACTGTGTGATTTGTCACGAGGAGTTCCTGGCGTTTTCTCCCTGTAGGGCGGTTCGGCTGCATCTCTTATCTTTGCTTTGGGGAACTTCTACTACTTAATTATCTTAGACCTCCAGTAACTAATGTTTTTGACCCTTGGGGACAATAGAAACGTGAACGCAACACTGAGGAATCATCACCTTTAAAGGTGATATGGACAATCTGTGGCCTATTTGTACTTCCAGCATTATTATCGCTCCTTTTGAGTCGTGTTTCCAGCCACCTGATGAATCTTTAGTCCAACATTCACTCTCTTTCACCTGTTTTTGTCTCTTTAGCTGCTAAATGCTTCATTATGTTCACCAGCGAGTCTCTGATTGTTTCTGTCCGTGCTGAGCAGGTAGTTTAAGAAACGTCTTTAGAGCTTTTTAGCTATAAATATCTCATTCTATCTGATATCGGCATGCTGGCATTATTCCCAGAAAATCATCATTACTGTTGCTTCAGGACTATCGATGCAACCGATCAATCAAGCTGATGTCATAGTTCTATGACTTGTGTTGTTGTTGTTTCAGGATGACTTCATTTCTAATCGCAAGAAAGCGACAACGGACGGTTTCTTATTCAGTCTCTGTTTTCTGACGTTGTTTGGAAAACATGGTTTGGCTCTTTTACAACGTTGAACACATCTTTGAAAGGAAAACTCCTCCAGTGTGTGGATTTTTTCCCCACGTCGCAAAGTTGTGACATTACAGAAACGTGACGGGGAAGTCGGTCGTACAGCTAAACAATGAGATAAAATTTGTGCGTCAGTCCTGTTGTTGTCGACTGAGAAACAAACTATGCCTCTATCTTTCCATCAAATCAAACAATTATCAGGTGACAGGATGAATGGAATCAGGATAAGTTCGCTAAAAAAATATCACACATGGTAAAAATCAGACTCGTTGGATAAAGTATGAAGCACTTTTCTCCGTTTTCTCACGAGTAGGTCGTTTTTTTGAGCAGATTTTGGTGAAAACAGCATTAAAATGCCAACGTTTGTACTGGTAATCTAAGCGGATGTTGCCGTTTAAACGACATAAACCATAAAATGTTCAAACACGGTCCTTAACAAGCCCAGTTAATCTTATTTACTTCTTCGTTCCTCTTTGATTTCAATATTTCTACAGATGTTTTTTGTAAGCGAGAATCACTTTGTGACCCCGATAACAAACTTCTTCTCACTGACAGTGAATCTGAATCCCAAAGTTTGACATTATGTACAGTTTAGGAAAAAAAAACCTGCCTCAGCAAATTATATATTCAGGGAAACCCCATGTTTGCTTGGTATTCACATCTCTTTTCTTTTTTCTTCTGGAATGATCAACAGCCGCAGAGATGAGAAACACAGAGAGGAGAGACTTCTTCTCATCCTGACAACACAACCCGGGCTCAGCGCTCCTCGTGGTGATGACCCATATAAGTCTGTCAGCGTCTACGCAGAGGCGGCGATGATACTCTTGCTGGGAAAATTCTCTTTGAAGGCACATGTTGAGGGCTCACGGAGCAGCCAGATTCGGAGAGGGGAAAACGAGCTGATACTGTCACTGCCAAATCTATTTTTTGTCTCAGCTGTGGGTTGTGGCACAGTGGGACTCTACAGCTTCACGATCTGGAAGCATTTACTTTTGAATTTGGACGGCAAATTTGTCCAGCTGTCTGCGCGTGGATGTGAGCCAATCAATACTGAAATCTGTCCCCCTTCCTCTTTCTCTCTTCATGAAGCTGTGGTGCTAGAAATACTCACCAGGGAGCTGTTGTCCAGGAGAGCCGTGGTGAGGTTGCTGTTGAGGCTGAACGACAGGACGTGTCCTTCCCTGGTGCGAACAGCCACTTCGTTCTCTGACGGGGTTAGAGAAGACGGTCGTGTGTTATTACAGCGACGACTTAAATCCACCAGAGACGGTTACAAGGTCTGCGAACCTGCGGCTCCGTCTCAGGCGAGATCATTAAAGCGGGCACTTTGTCACCCAGGAGTAATAAGCGAGAGAAAACGTGGGTTATTACCGTTCAACCAGGCCACGCAGGGGTCGTGAACTTTGAACTCTTCGCTCTCCAGATCCTCCATGGTGAGATGGGAGCGGAGCAGCAAGTGAGATTCATCTTCAGAGGGAACGAGACGGAGTTAATTAGTTCATCGTCACGTTCAAAGAAAAGCGAAAAGTCTGGAATATATTTCCGCTCCTGCCTCGGATTCATTATTTGCATTTTTTTTTTTTTTAAATGTCACGCTTGGTATCCGTCAGACAAACTTTCTTCACAAAGCACCTTTTCCACACGAATCAGTGCGTAATTCAAAATGCTTTACAAGTGATTGAAAATGCGTAGGACGCTGGAAAACAAACACGGATTAAGAGACTAATCCCCCCCCATTCCTCTCCCCAAAAACAACTAAACAAAAAAAGTGAATTGAATAAGACAGAAATAAATATGACTAGTCAAAGAAATAAAGGATCAACAACAGAAGATAAAACAAGCTGCGTTGGCTCTGAGGAGAAACACAACAACACGTCGGAGAATACGAGAACATGTTCCGACGAAATGGAGTTATTTCTAAATGTAAGTAATAATAATAAGACACATATAAAATAGATTATAGATCAAAACTAAACTGCTTATGCAACATAAAATACGATAAAATAATAATGATAGACGATAAAATTGTTGATAAAACATAACAGAATAAAAAAGTAATAAATGCATAAAATAAAATAGGTCGTCCTTTTAAAACTACTGTTCGACTTTAGTGAAATAAACTTTTCTATCTTAGCATCAGGATTAGAAGCAGCTCGTCTGGTTTAGTCCAACAAGCAGGATGCTAAATTAATATTTTTGTTTAGTGGCTCACCAGCTACTTATTGTTCCTCAGCTGGCGAGACGAGCAAATCTTCCAACCACTTGCACATTTTACCAGCACTTGGCCCGTGGCTGGTGCTAATTTACAGCCCTGCCCACAGGCATCTCTAAAGCTCACTAATGAAGAGGTTATACTCAATAATTCGTTTAATCTGCACCAAAGTGTAAGGACAAACAATTTTACAGGAGTTTATAATCATGTCTGGGAGCAGTAGCTTCCTGTGGTTGCCTGGAAACTGCTTCCCCTCCTTTTAAATCGGTTTTACATTGTGGTTTTTGTATGGATCAAACTAAAGATAATAAAACAAAGATGTAATGTGTTAATTAATGAGCTTCAGGGCTGCTGGTGGAAGGATTGTGTTTCCTCTGGGGAGCCAGACTGGAGCGTGTCCCACTGTTTCCAGTCCCCCCCCCACACATCCCAACATCACACTTTTCCAACAGCTCGTTCTTACCCGGCGTGAGGAGGATGACGGACAGGATGACCAGTGACATCACGGCCAGGATCACCACCATGGCGATCCCGATGCCCTTCCAGTTCCGCGGAGGACCGTCTGAACTCCCCAGGTCCTAATAACACGAGAAACAAACACACACTTAAACGCGGTGCTGAATGCAAACACGGCCTAGAAAAGGAGGACATTAGTGCTGCTTCATTTCCATAGTCTCACTGAAATGTCTCCCCGACAGGCGTATTAGTGCAGCGAGCCTCCGGGGGGGAATCTGAGACAGTCTCCTGCATCGCACAGATCCCGCTGAATTACACTAATTTTCCATATGAGAACTGGGTAAAATTGTTGCGTATATGTGAGCTCAGGCTGTAATTGCAGGAGTAATTTTTGGCCGCGCCATCATTTTTCTTTATCATCGCCTCATTTCACCTGTTACATGACTGATGAGCCAGGCTGTTCTCTAAAACAGAGATTGTTGGGGGGTGTTACCAGGAAATGTGTGGTGCCTGAAATCACAATCTGCTTTCATAGAAGGACGCGCTGCTTTGGGTGAACGGGGGCTTCATTCAACAGCTTGTTAACGAGGGAATAAAAATAAAGAGGAGTGGATGGGAATGTTTAACTACACGATGAATGGAGCAGACAGCACAACTTCAACTTTGGGCTCTCGTCTACCCGCTGTACGCTCTCAGGGGGGGAAGTGATTGAACGAGGCCTGCGCCAGTATAAGTCACATTTAAACACGATTGCATGGCGTTCCCATGCTGCGATCCGCTCCCTCGTAATGAGTGGCTGCCACCGCTGGAGCCACAAGGCCGCTGTGAGGGCGAGAGTTCAATCTTAGCCATAAAATCCTCGCCTTCGTTATAGCCAACAACCCCTTTAGCTTAACCCCTCACACACTCCCCTGTCTGTATCGTCTTCCTGCAGCAGGCCTTGGCGAGGGCGGGCAGGGGGAAGGAAGGAGGGCATCTCCACGGTTCACCGGTCAACAGATTGCTGCTCCTCCCTGCTCCCTGCGAGACACCAGCTGTCTCCACAGTCTGTGCTATCGGCCTCACTCGCCGCAACCAACACACCCACACCAAGCACATTTCCTCGCCATGAGCATATGTTTCTTTATCTCCCTTCACCATCTGAGTTAAAGCCCCTTAACACACGGAGCATTAAAGTGCCGAAAACTGACAAAGCGCTTACATAACCGGAGTCAAAATATCTTTAAAGCAGAGAAAGTCATAGCGGTGAATTCTGCAGGGAGTTCAGGATTAAAAGGTCAGCGCAGTCGATCCAGAAACTGCGAGATAAAAAAAAAAAAAAGACTTGGTTTGAGGAGTTTTCAACTTCTCATTGTGAGGAAGCGTGTTTTGCTTTACACCCGAGATGAATGGGAGGGATACTATCTGGACTGGTTGCCAAGCGCAGAGCTCTTGCCAAGGTCTCATCATTAATTGATCTCCTTGGCTTAGAGAAACCACAGCATGTTCAAATTAAAACCACTACCAGTTGCACCTGCGGAGCCAAAGCGGTGTTTGAACTCTCCGTGCAGGCCGGAGCTCCGTGATTGATGCCAGTCGTGTATCTCCTCCTGCCCTCTCGGCTCAGAGTCTCTCAGCGAGCCGCCGTTATCCTTCCATCAGATAAAGAAACCTACAAGGAGTCTACAGAAGACTCTGGGAGCGCACAGTCAATACTGACGAATACTGCAGCTTCAGCACTTTTCTGTATGACGTGAATCTCCTTAAAGGAGCAGTTCACACAAAAACGAGAACTCAGCTTTTTTCATCTGCTTTGTCGAGGCAGCTGGATTCACAAGATCAGGTGATGATGCAATCCAGATGTTGAACCAATCAGCTTCCTACGAGTGTGAGTGTACAGATGTGGTTTTGGTTGGACGACTGGGAGGAGATGCAACCGGTTAGCGTAGCCGTATCAGAAGTGCAGAGTTTATGTCAGAGAGTTTGATTTGCTAACTGACACTGGCGATGGTGGCGCTCTCCTCTCTTAGATCTGATTGGCTGAAGACAGCCCGTGATGGAAGGCAACGGACAGACAGTTCGCCCAATCAGCTTAAAAGTTTCTTCCCAGTGTTCACGGACAACTTCCTGGATGGTTTCCATCCAACATCCAGATGTTTCCCAGTCCACAAAACATTCCTACACAAGAGCTTATTCTTGTCTAGAAACGACGTAACATAATACGAAGACTAACATTAATCCTCATAGTATAAATAGACGATTTAAATTAAATTCCTCCACTTGACTGATTCCATCACAAAGTGTTTTCATTTCCACAGACCTCCGTCTAATTACCGAGTGCAACGTGAGAGCTGAAACATCCTCGTAATGGGATGCAGCGCTGCTATCGTTCCCCTGAGTCCAGACATAAGAACGCACTTCCAATTAAGGTCGCATCATTGTTAAGACGGATCGGAGGAAATCCCACATTTGTGCAAATGAGGATTTTACTCTCTGCAGAATCAGAACTCAGAGTCCACCGGCGCTGCTGCTGCTGGTCACCATGAGGGAAGTCTAATGCAGCACAAACTGCTGTCTCAGGCGAACAGACGAGGAGCTGCGCTGAATGATGGACCGGACTTATTTCAGTCAAGCACCTTGACGGACAAGCAAATATATCCGAGAGCCGGTTTTCTGCTGAGCCAGAACAAAAATGAATCACACATAGAGCTTCTTAAGTGGGCCATCTATTTTATTCAGCCTGTGTGATCCCACGGGAGCCGGAGTAAGAAGAAGATGACGCGTCAGTCAAACACCAAAGGGGTTGCGAGAATGCAGATATAACGTCTTTATGTTTATGGATAACTCTCCTGGAGGAATCCTCCTGAGGGTTTCTTCTTCTTCTGTTTTTTTTTGGGCAAAACCTGCAAAACTACATTAGAGAAGAGGGAGCTTTTTGCGTTTGCCAGCAGAGCTCGGGGATTTTCACTCAACCAAATGAGAGAATCGATAAGGTGTACAGTTGAACAAGGTCCAGAGGGAAACAATTAATAGCGAGAACACAGCTATAAAGAAGACTTTTAAAGAGACGTGCTCTGTTGAGCTCTGTATCCTGCAAATTATGACACCTCCATGTGGAAAAGCGAGACCTTTTTTTCTACCATTTCATCTGAAGAACCGTCCTTTCTGCACTGGATCCAGTTTTATCAAACTGCCGACAATCTGATTCCAGCGAACTGTCTCCTGTGCACAAAATCAAACAATTCCACAACTGTATTGATTGAGTTCGCACACTAAAAACACAATTACTCACACTGCACTGCATGCAAACACAACTGGGTTGTGCAAAAACCAAGGCGCTGCTATAAGAATTCATAAATTAGACTCGGGAGACCTCCTTAACTCCGTCTTCTGTGTCTTTGAGGCGCGGAGAATCCAACAATAAATCACACATGCAGAGTAATGAGGTGGGGGGACCAGATGCAGGCTGTTTTGTGGGGGGGTTCTGGTTCTGGATTTGCGACCCACTCTTTCACATCAGGCCGATGATGCTTATAAAGGCCCCCTGACGTTGACAGAGGCATCGATGGAATCACCACGACCACAAAGAGGCGGTTGGGCGATCTATTGGCAGACACATACAACATTCAATGCAACCTCCTGATTTTAATGATTCACTGTAACAGCTCAGGGGGGGAAGCTGTAGATTAGCAAGTAAGCCACGTCTGCAGCACCTTGTCGATACCTCTCAATGCCTCGTTTTGAAATGAAGGTCATCATTAGAGCGGGCGGCAACTTCAGTGTGACTGGAATAAATGGCGACCGACCCGCTGTATAGTAATGAGAAACCACGGCTCAATATTGATTCATATCTAGGCTATCAGAGGAATCAAGCTCGGGCTCACTGCTCCACCATTTCTCCCTTTTGTGCTCCTTATCTTTAAAGAGAGAAAAAAGAAGAAGCAGTAGGTGGTATAAAACACCATATGGGACAAACTGGGCAGTATTTCTGCCCTCGAGGCTTTTGCCAGACAATGCAGCACAAGCCTTTACGAAATAAAAAGACCTGCCGCTTTAGCCTCCGCTGCTGCAAGGCTGCCCCTACTGTCTTATTCTTTTCAGGCTCCACATCACGCATACGAAAATTACTCTACAGAGAAAAAAAGGAGTTCCTGTGTGAAGGGGAGCTTTTTTTTCCTCAGCACGTCCAGCCACTCGCGCTGACCGAGTTTCCTGCCTCGGGGAAACAAACAGCATCAGGGAAACACACGGTGGGGGAGCTGAGGGTGACATGATATACAGTTACAGTGTAATGTGAATAAAATAAGTCATTTTTCACCAGGCTGACACAGAAACACCAGCCTGTAATATGCTCGTGGTGAGAATTCACTGTGACATATTGCCACATTATCAGCGTTGAGGATGAATGTTTCACAATATTGCCTTTGAAAAAAAGAAAACTAATTAAATCACTGCTATCTTCTTCCTTAATGCCGGGGATTAGCTGAACCAGAACCAAAGCATTATGTTTTTGGTTTTTTTTTCTGGCATGAAATTGAGCTATTGCTCTCTCAGTTGGATACGACAAAGAGCATCACAAGTCGGGTTGCGTCTGCTGCTGAATTACTCTTTTGCTCCCTTCCGTCTCGTGGCCTCCACATCGTCTTCTAAACCAACCAGAGCAATTTTCTCACCAGCAGAGACGAACATGACAGTCGGTAACCCGCCTGCCTCCCTCGTTAATTGCTTGGCCGTGTAAAACACATTGATTGGAGATCATTGCAATGAAATGTTGCGACATTTACCGGTAATGGATTGTCCACAAGCAGCGCCGCCGCAGCCTTGTGTGGCCCCTCTGAAGGAGACACTAACGCTGCAGGATTACAGACTAGTTTAATTACATTAGCCGGTGCGATCACACAACAAGAACTAAAGGTCGGTGTGTCGTTTAACGCCAAACATCAGCTCCTATTACCAATTAGATGTAATCTGACTAATAAATTAACTGCTCACTTTCTGTGTTCTTATGAGCTCATGATTGAAGGAGGGTGACAGTTTGATGAGGTCTTTGAATTGTAGAGTAACAGTTTCTATTAAAAACCTGGAGCCTGATCGATATATATGTGTGCTGGCTGATTCTATCGGCTGATATGTGTCAATATGAGAACTCATTATGTTTCAGTGCACTGGTGTCACTTCGGAGGACAAAGGTTATTGTGAAATTTGGCGTTTCATAGAGCCCGATTGATTTATCCTTTAGCCGATACTACCGGCAGATATCACAGATATATCGGTATGCGTGTTTTTATTGAACATAACGTAGAAATAATGCCGGGCTAATGTATAATTATCACTTTTCCAGTAGAGTTCAGTTTCTGTGCACTGTGTAAAATATTCCCGCCTCAGTTACTTTCCTCTCTCACAAGTCCAAAAATGTTTTGTACATCAGCTGATATATTGATATGGGAATATTTGTACTATCCAATATTGGTACTGGTGCCAAGAATCGAATATGAGTTGGGCCCTGTCTGTCACTGATATACTGCTATTGATGATTACGTTTGTCCGATACACCATTTGAAAACTCCTTACACTCCATCTCTGACACAGGAGTTTAATATCTATATATGAGGGATCTTTGCAACTGTGCATATTTATTTATACATTAAATCCATTATGTATATTTTCTACCCTCCAGAATCCAGAATGGGTCGTGTAACACCAGCGTTATTATTTATATGATGCAAGCATTTATCCCTGTATCAGTTTTCATTTAATTAAAACATTGATAACCACAATTCTTCACATGTTAAGCCGATAAAATCAAGTATGAATCTTGTGTAATATCTACCTCACGTAGGTTTATAACACATGTACTCTCCATCAAATTGATTTTTTTTTTGCTCATAAACTTCCCTCCGAGGCGGGCTGCCTTTTAACTGATCCATTAAAAGTCACACTGACTGGAAGAGCTGCATTAAATGATCATTTACAATCAGCAATAATGAGATTTCAGACATGCACTTCAGTGTGTGTCATGTGTTGTTAGTGTGAAGACAGAACAGAGACTCCACAGTCGTTGTGCGTTGACAATACACCTACACAGCAGAGGGGTAATCAATCACACAGCGCAGGCTGTTGGTTTGAGACCCTTTTTTGTCACAGTGCAGGTCCAGTCAGGCTGCAGGGACACACACACACACACACACACACACACACACACACACACACACACACACACACTCTGCTGCTGGGACAATCCCTCATATCTGAATATCAGACTGCAGATATTATCCTGTAAAAGTCTGCATGGGACATAAAGACAACAAGAGTGTGAGACACACACACACACACACACACTCACACTGGACGTCGTGTTACCGCAGTGCACAGAGTCAAAGCCCGTCCAGGAGATGAGTATTGACGGGGGAACTCTGAATGGGTGAAATGGCCATAACGCAAATCGATAGTCATCGTATTGTGGTCATACATGAGGAAACCCCTGCTGCTGCTGCTGCTGCTGCACACACACCAACACACACACTGCTCTGAATCTGAAGAAAAACTAGTACAACAATTTAAAAAATAATGCACACATACCAGCTCCGTGGTCATGTTTTGTTGAGTTGTGGCAATCATTGTAAATCCCCAACAAGCTCCGCCGCGTCTGTCGCTTCAAACCCGCCGAGCTGCTGCACTGTTCTGTTGTCTTGCGGAGCTTTTTCTGCATGCTCTGCTTCTTCAAGTTTGTCCTCAGCGGGCTGGTGGTCTCTCTCTCTCTCTCTCTCTCTCTCTCTCTCTCCCTCACTCATTCGCCAATTCATGTCCAATCTGCTTATATTGATTAATTAATTAATCATGACAGCAGGGTTGTGTGTCTTGCTTTACTAGGTCGTTTTTCAGCAATTTAATCCATATATATATATATATATATATATATATATATATATATATATATATATATATATATACATATATAAAAAAAAATTAGGTAGGAATATTGGGATACAGGTGCATATATGCATGTGCATGGATATGCAGTAAAAGCCAAATTAACACAAATATGCACAAAACACTCATGTTGAGTAGGTGCTGTGATTGAATACTGACATATAGTCTAATTCCATAACACATAATAATTATAAACTCATCATTTAGTTGTGTTATATGATTATAGAAGTATATTGTTGAGAGGCAATGCTGCAGTGTCTTTATTTCTGAAGAAACTTCAGAGACATGCTTAATGAGGTCCTGGTCAAAGTCACGTGTATCTGTAAACTGGCTGTTTTTGACAAATATGGTGATAATTATACGAAAGTTTTACTGCTCCTTCAGGGATATATTTGAAGGCACCTTTCCTCCAGCATCAGCTCAAGTGTAACTTAATAAAAGAGCCTACACAGCCTGTAGTTCGTTATTTTTCCACTTACGCACTCCTGCAAAACCGTTTCTGGACAGTATGGAATATATTATTTTGAAGGATGTGACCGGAAGTCGAGCATTTTTCTTCTTCTTCCTTCTTCTGCTTTTTTGTTTTTATCTATCCTATATTTTTTATGACCTTTGACAAAATTACATATATTTTTAAACAACAATTATCATTCGGTTTTTTTATCCTCGTGTTGCCTTACGACCGTTACGCTGGTTTTATTTTGAAAATACGCAGTCGGACGTCATTAACTGACGCCGGCGCCGCCGCTCTTCACTCATTGGCTAGCGGCGAAATTTGAAATGCTAAGCGGTCAATGCAGTGGAGGCTGCGGAAGGATGCGGACAAAGGTACAACAAGCTGGTCACTGACAAAAAAAAAGACATAAAGAAAAGGAAATACAGCAGTGCCCTAAACACAACCGACACGGTTGTGGTGTCAACGTTTCTCCTGCACGTAAACGGTGAGTAACTAAGACAAGCTAATATTCGCTAGCATGGCGGACAAAACAAAAGTTAACGTTGGCAGCTTAAGTCAATATACGCGTAACCGCCATGTTATATTTCAACCGTTTCTACAGTTAGGCTGATTAAGTAGTCCGTTTTGTATAAGCTAAATGTAGCCAGAAAAGAAACCAAATAAGCAGATGAATCAGACGTTGTGGCAAATGAGAGATAATGCTAAGTGAGCGTGTGGGTAGGAAGAGGTGCAATGAATATTGATGTGTTGTTTTCGTTGCTATTAGCCTGAGGACATGAGGATTTCCTCATAACGTTTGCCAGATGTTTAACTGTAGCTAATACATCAGAAGACAGCCTCACTCTTTAACCATAACCGTCGTTAAACATATGAATTTGATTTATCTCGTTCGTATCCCGCTTCTATATGTCCTATTTTTGCTTGAAAAGCAGCCTGTATAAATAACCTCAACATATGCCAGCATATGAATTAAATATATGTAATGTATGTGGTTTTTTTTTTCTTTTAAAGGAGCTATAAAACATCATGGATACAGCTGTGCTGAGCCTCCAAGGCTTATATGATAAGCTGAGGATGCAAGTTGACCTTCTCAATGAGAACATTGAACCCAGTGAGTAGTTAATGGTTCTAGGTTTTATCTTTATGATCCATTATTTGAGGCGAATGCCCTCAGTTTACTTACTAATGTATGTGCATCATGTGTCACAGACTTCATCCAGATGGCACAGAACTTTGACGAATGCCGTCGCAAATGGCTGAGGTCCCAACAGGAACTGGGATCCTGCAAAGAGGTTCTCACCAAAACAGAGACCGAGAGGGGAGCCTTGGAGGTCAAGCTCAAACACGCTCGCAACCAAGTCGACGTGGAGATCCGGCGCAGACAAAAGGCTGAGGCTGACTGCGAGAAGTTGGTATGTTGAGTTAAATGATGACCCTTGACATTAGATTTCACGGTACGGATAATCAGGAAAAATATTGTGGTTTATTGGTATTGCAGTACGTTACCCCACATTTTTCTTTTGGACGAACGAACGCTTCATTATAACTTTCACAAAATAACATATAAAATCTAAATATATTTGATTATAATAACATTAATACAGTAGAAATCAATACCTTAGCTGAGAGAACAAGCACAGAATGATAATCATTAGATTTCAGACCAAAACCAGCATACAGCTGCAACCCTAATCAATAAATGTTGGTTTTGTCTACTTTGTCATTTCACCTGTTTCACACAGTTTCTCGTTTTTGCTCTGCTTGCATTTCTGTAATACAGGATCGTCAAATTCAGCTGATCCGGGACCTCCTGACCAGCGAGGGATCCAGTAACAGCATCCAGCTGAGTGCAGAGCAGCGCTCCGCTCTGGCCTTCCTGAACACAAACTGCCAGGCAGGAGCAAACCTGAATACCAGCCGAAGGTGATTAACTCACACATTCAACTATGGATTATTGTTCTCTTTCGCTCTCCCTTGTGAAGCTGAGTAACTAGAAAGTGCTACATAAGTTTAATGAAATATCCTTGTTGTTAACATTATACGGCAAAGCATAGATATGTTTTACATGTGACTAATAGATTTGGTCTGTGGCCACACAGAGTTTGTATTTTTGAAACAAAGAGTACATGGTTCCTGGTGGTTAACCTCGTCGGGGGTCTCATTCGCATGTGGGAACATCTGACGCCTCTGACACAGAAATGTATTCACAAGCTGACTTTAAACAGAGGGAGCCACTTTTCACCTTCCACCTCCCATTATTATCACATGAATGCACCATTCAAGCACAGTGGAGACGATGGGAAATACTGCCGAGTTGCTTAACACATATATTTCTATCTCTCCTGACAGACTGACAAGAATAGATGAGTCTGCCTCCATCTTGTCAGACATCAGCTACGATAAGACGGATGACTCTCTCGTAAGTACTTCACTTGTCAGAGAATAGAGAGAGTTAACCTAACATTATCTACGGTAAGATAAACTCCTTTCATTTCGAAGTCTTATTTTTATTTGTTTGGTCTGTGACAGGATTGGGACTCCTCCAATGTGAGGACTGTTCGCCTCAAGAAACGAGAAAAAAGGGTAAGCGACCCTTTTTATCTCAGACATCTGTTTTTGGTGTTTCCATGTTCACTGGAGGTACAAATGTCGTGTCTGTCGTCTTGATTTCAGCGCTCCTCGAGAAATCATATCGATGGTCCTCCGCTTGCCTCCAAACGGACTCGATCAACAGGCAAAACGTCCGAGATGGTACGGTCTGGATGTCCTTATCACCTTGGCATTTCTGAAATATGTGGTGTTATTACACATGACTGCTATCACTCCAAATATAAAACCGATACAATACGGCAACCAAACAAAAGCTGGTGGTTAATTTCAAGCATTGAACCAGCTCCTAAAACGAACTGATCTACAGGGTTTTGCACAAAGTCTTGAAAGACAGGAAAATGCTTAATTTGAAGCTTTTCTTGAGATCAGGAATATGTTTAATTTGACTATATTTGTTGAGAAATGCAGCTTAAAAAGTGCTTGAATTTGTATTCATATAAAGCTCTTGAAAGCCCGTGACAAAGCTTGGATGGTTGTGGTTATTCTGCCTTTTTAAATTTAATTTCCCGTGACAGGGAAATGAGACTCTTGTGACAAGGACCACCGTGACCGTCCCTCCCGGTGGAGGACCTGTTGAGGCAGTTTCCACCATTGAGACTGTTCCTTACTGGACTCGCAGCAGGAGAAAGACGGGTACGATTTTTGTTATGATGCAGTATGTAAAATTGTGCCGTACTGGGCCTTGTTGTTAATGCAGCCAAGATAAAATCAAAACATAAAAAATCATTATTTGTATCTTGAGGATCTTGAGTCTGAATAAACAGCAGCAGTGATTCAACCGTCAGTTTTCTCATAACTGGAAAATGGTCGTGGTATGTAACGCGTTGTTTGTTTTCTACCTGATCAGCTGCCATGGAATGGGAATCTGAATCCGTCAGGTCTGAAGACATCTTCAAGCCGCCCAGCAACCCCGAGGGAGATGCAAAAATGCCCCCACCAAGCACACCGCAGAAGCAAGGGGCTGTCCGTCTTCATGAGTTTGTCTCCAAAACGGTAAGAATGCCATTTTTGTGAGAGTGAATTCATCTCCCTTGAAAATCACATTTTCTTCTTGGATTTGAGGACAATTCTGTTATATTTTTGTAGACTTAACTTGATACTGAAGTTTGCTTATTTTATTTTTTTGTATAGAAGCTCATTGAAATGTCAAACTGCTGCAGCAGATTTACTTGAGTTGCTAAGAGACGGTGTCATGTCCTGGTTTAGCCGAATGTACAGTTGACCCACAATCTTTACCAGCCCCCTCAAATCTTCACGTTGAATGTCTCTTATAGGTCATTAAGCCTGAATCATGCGTACCCTGCGGAAAGAGAATCAAGTTTGGCAAGATTTCCCTGAAGTGTCGTGACTGCAGGGTCGTCTCCCACCCCGAGTGCCGCGAGCGTTGCCCTCTGCCGTGCATCCCCAACCTGGGCTGCACACCCGTCAAAATCGGGGAGGTGTGTGAGAACATTTTCCAAACCTGATTGATTTCTTATTTGCTTCCATTTATCCCGCTGTTAAAAGTTCACCACATATGTGATTTCAGGGCGTGCTTGCAGACTACGTCCACGACTCATCTCCCATGATTCCTCCTCTTGTAGTCCACTGTATCAGTGAGATCGAGCAAAGAGGCCTGCAAGAGGTGAGCTGAGTTTTCCTCTCATAATATGCAGAAAAGAGAAATACGCAAAGCCTCAGATACCAGTCGTTATCTTTAATGTCTTTCCCTTAAGCTGAGGCAGAACTGTAACTAAGACTTTGCAATCTGTTCCTAGGATATTAAATTCATAATTGGACTGTGAAAGGGCTCCAAATCTGTTGTTTCCTCCATGAATGTGCTGCTGTCTCTTCCTCCTGCTTTATGTTTCGCTCCAGTCTTAATGTCTGGATGGCCGTGAGCCTGACCACATGATGTCGGCTGTTTTTAAATGTCAGCAGACAAATGTTATTTTCTTCTCTCATGTTTTTTTTAAGATGGTGGGAAAGGTTAGACTCGAATTATTTTCTGTGGCTTTAAAAAAACAAAACACAAAACATTTTCATTCACTTTATTGCCAAGAATTAAATTGGAAGAATTGAGAAAAGAGTCAGTAGCCAACTAGCTTAGCTTAGCTTAGCATAAAGATTGGAAGCGGGGAGATGCATCTAGCTGAGTCCAAAATGATGTCTACCAGCATCACCACAGCTCAATAATCTTGTTTAATTTACTAAGAAACAAAGAAAGTTGTGTTTTCCGGGGAGTTTGGTGGAGCTCACTGAGCTTCATTCAAGTAAATTAAACAGTAGGCGGTGTTTATTCCCTCTCAGACTGGACTGTACCGTCTGTCCGGCGCTGATCGCACAGTGAAGGAGCTGAAGGAGAAGTTTCTCCGTGGCAAAACTGTTCCCGTCCTCAGCAAGGTGGACGATATCCACGCCATCACCGGCCTCCTGAAGGACTTCCTGAGGAACCTCAAGGAGCCTCTGCTCACCTTCCGCCTCAACCGCACCTTCATGAACGCAGCAGGTGTGTAAGAGCGTGTCATATAAGATGGTGTTGGCTGTTTCTGATGTGGAGCGCTTCGTAAAATAAAAGCAATGGCATACCGAATAAAAGCAATTTATGGTAAATATCGATACAAGTGGAACTTTGTGTAACTTTTCTAATTGACAGGAGACATTTACCCGACAGACCTGTTTAATGCAGGTTCCTACGTTGTTTTTGCAATTTGTTATGCGCAGTGATGGAAACCTCAGGCAGGAACAAAAAGAGAGATTGATCTTTCACTTCTTTTTGCCTTTTTAGCATTTTACTTGTCGCTAGAGTCTGATACAGTTTCGATCAAGTTGCAAATAAATCCACACAACCTCTTATTTCTTGTTCGCTGCTGACAAATTTGTTTTCCTCTTTACCTCCTCAGAGGTTTTAGACGACGACAACAGCATTGCTCTGATGTACCAAACCGTCAGTGACCTGCCTCCGGCCAACAGAGACACGCTGGCTTTCCTGGTCCTTCACCTCCAGAGGTTAGCAGACACTCTCTTCTAAATATATTGAACCATGCATACCGCAAAGATTATTAAATGTTTAAAATGCATTAATTCTGCTTTGATGCCTTGTATATGCCTGCTACAAAATCTGTTGGGATTTGCTAATTCGCAGAAGGGGTCTAGTTTTCTCTGTAACTGATATTTGTTTTATTATGCTGTATGCTGTAAATCTAATTGGACGAAATGGCTGCAGGCAAAAATATATTCATAATCTAATAAACACCAGAAGTCTATCTTGTATGCTGATTTAACGAAGGCAAGAAATAAAGTCTCACACGCAGAGAGACCTAATTGAATGTCATGAATTCTTTCAGAGTTGCTCAAAGTCTGGACACTCGGATGGACATGTCTAACCTGGCTCGAGTGTTTGGTCCAACCATTGTGGGCCATGCAGTTCCAGACCCCGACCCTATGACAATCCTACAGGACACCAAACGACAAGCGAAGGTAGGCCTGAACGATTCATCGCAGTCTATTGTAGGTTGCTTTTTTTCTGATACAACTCTCCTACATTTTAAAAACTACAAGCCCCAGAATCATTTTGCCACTAAACACTCATTAAACATTGTAACAGAAGTACAATAAGAGAGCAACAAACTCATGTTACTTTGTTTAAGAAGTCGGTAAGTAGCTGTAACTTTTACATTATATCATGTAACAACAGCTCTCTGACGTGTTGCTGCAGTCTGTTGCCTGCAGCTCTTCATCTAACAGCTCACTGTGGCTGCTCCACAAACACGTCCATCTCTTGTTTGCGTGCAGACACATTATGCGACAGTCTGTGTTAACATCTGTGACAAATGCGCTGCATTTCCTGCGGCTGCTTCCCAACAGTAGGCTCCTGTGTATTTCAAGTTGAATGCTTTTAATGTGAGCTAACTAATGTAAACAGTGAAGCAGATGTTAATGAGATGAACTTAAGAACCGTAGCAGTGTGGTACAAACATTGTTTCCTGTAAGTTTCTCATGCATAAGGAAGCAATTTGTGTCCAGCACATGAGCGGTAGACGCTGCCACTAGCAATAACCATGAAAACTATCTCCTAATGAAGTTATTACACAGTGTAAATAAATGGAAAGGCTACGGCTGAAACGCTGCCAACTTGAAGATGATTTCATTAAAATCTAAAGGATTGAGTTTAACTTATAAATATTTATCACGAGACGAGGTCTAGATGAGATTTAACATCTTAACAAGATATTAAATCAACGTTTTATAAGGAAGCCCTGAACTGCTGTACCTGCATTTTTCTTTATTGATTTTCTGTCGTCAAGTTAATTTTTCCGTTGCCTCATTTCTCGTCTTGTGAAAACAAAAAGCTGATTTTTGAAGATGAGAGTATTTAGCATGAGAAAACTGCTTCCTGAGACTCGTATGAATGAACTTTGACATACTGACTCTGCTCTGTTGGGTTTGGGAGTTTTCAAGTAACTTCTTATTTATAACTTAATTACTCTTGTCATTTCCCTGGTGATTTGATATGAGGGTATTTACATTATGGCTGTATATTGTCAACTTAAAGCAGATGTTACTGTCCAGTAGATTTCAACTCAAAGAATCCTTGTCGACAAAGAAACTGAAAAACAAGTATGATCATGAAGTATGAATATGTAAGATTGAGGTACAGTCTGATCAATAATGGGAACTCCTTGATCTGATATATTTAACTTATAACAGTGGTCAAGATGCCATTTTGCATGCTGGTATTTCACCCCTGATTGATAAGAGTGACTGACCTTTTGTTGTGTCATGGCTGGTGGTCTCGTTATCTCGAGATAACGAAGCACGTTTTCTCAAGGTAACGAAATAATAACTCATTACCTGGAGATAATGGCATTACAACAAATAACACGGCTGCTCTCGACTTCAGTACTTGTAGAGTAATGAAAACAAAATTATTATGATCGATGGTCATTATCAAACTATTGGCAATTAAACGGACCTATTACACTAACTAGGGTTGCAGTGATGAACCTATTTAAATGTATATTGTAGTATAAAACATGACGGTTAGGATTCTACGTGCATTAGCTTGTGTATGGAATTCAATTCTGCTGGATTAGTGTCATTTCTGTCAGAACAGATTTATTTTGACATGAATAAAGTATTTATTCAAACAAAAAACTTCTTAATTCTGACAATAAAGTGTAGTAACATAACGTGGGTATTCTGTCAAACCACGTCAGACAGTGATCTCATTCGTTTGCAACCCTAATTATAACATACAGACCACCAGAGCGCTATTTGCTGTATAATACTGCCCTGAAGATCATCACAATTCACCACAGACTTATTTTTAGTGATTCCCATGTGTCCTGCCAAAGGCATCTGCATAACCAGCTCAACACTGTTGGGAACGGGATGAGGCAACACAGTGAAACGGACCTGATCTTTTTGCATTTTCACTAATCCCTCTGTGTTCAGGTTGTGGAGCGCCTGTTGTCTCTGCCGGCGGATTACTGGAGACAGTTTGTGGCGGCAGAACACATGCAGCCGAACTTGGACCACCTGATCATCGAGAACGCAAACTGCTACGCCACCCCGGAGAGAAGTACGAGCTCGTTAAGCTTCCGCAGTGATTATATGAGTCTGGACTCAGTTCGCTGGTCGATGTTTGATGTTCATCGTTATGTTTGTACTGTTGCAGTGAGCATGCTGGGACCTCTGACCACTCCAGAGCATCAGCTCAATAAAACCCCCTCCTCCAGCTCCTTGTCTCAGCGCATGAAGTCCTCTCTGACACCCAGGTAAACACACAGGCAGACTCTCCCCCTCCTGCTCTGCTTCCACTCTGTTTTCACAATCAATGAGCTCATGATTAATTGCCTTGAGAACGACTGCCGCGTACTGCTGATTCAAATGTTTTCCGGCTATAAAGAACATTTCTCAGATTAAGAGAAAAGCTGACTCCTTTTAAGCATCATTCATAGAAGTTAATCTACTGAACAATTTCTCATTATCCTTCATGGACTCTTGCTTTATTGACTTTGACTCCTAATTCCATTAACCGCCATTATGTCCCCTCTTTGTTGCAGATTTGGTAGCAAGAGCAAATCGGCCGTCGGGTTTTCTCTCCAAGGAAAATTCTTTGCGTCTCCACTCCTGAAATAATCCAAAGCAGCTCCGATTCTACTGATTCTGCAGTAACAACAAATACCTTTCTTGCATTCATGCATAACACATAGCATGGTACCGCTTTAATAAGAGCGATTATTAACGCCTCCATCTTAGTCTTCCTACTTATAATCGTTTTTTAATATCTCACACTTGTATTTTGATTTTATGTGTTTGTTAAAAGAATTATTTTTTCACCCAAATAGTTTTTCTATCTATGCACACTCGTGTGTCTTTAGAGCTGATGCTTCTAACATTCTCGTTTCACCTCGTAACACACGAGAATGTTCTGCGTAATACTCGCTTTAAAAAAATGTGTCTGTAGGTGAAAATATGTACTTTTAATATGGACAGTTTGGATGCAACCTGCTTTTACATTGACTCATTTCTTTTACCAGTTCTTCAACTCATGTGTCACTCAGAAGTTGAAGAACTGATTCTGAGGCATTTCATTTCTTTAACATTTTCTTTTAGTTTTGATGTTTGTAATTCGTTTCCATTAGGTTTCGTTTTCATCCCCCTGCCAGTGAATTGTGCTGTAAATGTTTATAATCTATTTTCCTATAGTTGCTACTTTTCTAATTGGCAAGATTCCTCTCAGTCATCGTCTGCACACTTGACTACGTGTTAAGTTTTTGTTGATTTGGCCTTTTATTGTTTTAAAAATCGTCCGTCGTCGTGTTTTCCAGTATATCCTGCGTGGCCAGTGATCATAGGGTGATTTGTACACAGGTTTACGTGACAGGCTGTTATCTCTGATCATTTTGCTCTGATGTTTTATTGCTCTGTGTGATATTTGTATTGTGGGAGGATACTCATAAGTAATATTGTGCAAAAAGGCAATCACGCTGATTGGCCAGTTCTGTTGCTGTGGCATTATTTGATTAACTTTGAGCACAAATTTTGTACACAAATACACGCTCTAAAATTTATGTAACTTATAAAATACATTTCTTACCTTTCCAAGAATGCGTCCTGTGGTTTCTGTTCAGTCCCTAAGTGCCCTTTTCCAGCTTTCTGAACATTAACGCTGTGGTTTGTTGGGGTGTTAAGGGAGATTTTGTGGTTGCATCCAATTATGTGACCTCAAAAAATAAACTCTTAAATCGGAAGATACAAACAGTTAGATTTTGGAAAAGGTTTCAGTTCTGTTACTGGTTAGTTCACACCTTCAGTTGTTAGGGGTCACATGTAGGTCACCTTTGTCAATAGGTCCTAAATTACCTGGCAAAGGTCGTTACGAAAGCACTAAAAGAGTCATGTTGTGCTCGCAAAGGACTGTTCTGAATGCTGTGTAGCAAAATTACTAAAAGCTGTTGTGAATGTTCCGCATTCAAAGGTGAAAAGCCACAATTACTGACGAGAGTCATGATGGTGTTTCAGTATAACGGCGCACATCTTCACACCATCTCGTAGAGGATGTTTGTTTTTCCCGCTACATTTTTGGTAAAAAAAAGACAAATTTATATTGACGAGGGGAAATATCCAAACTGGTAGATTTGGTTTTTATGTGCTCTGTATTTCTGCAGCCACTTTTTTCATTGTTCCACAAGTTTTGTGGCGATATTGCAGCAGAAAAATGTAGCCACGAGCTAACAAAGGCAGTGAATGAGACGGCAAGCTTGCAAAATCGTTTGTGAGTCGCTCGATGTGTTTCAGTGAGAGACAGTGAACGTGAGCTTCTGCAGAGCACCTTTAGACATCTTTATTGTTGAGATTCTCACGCTGTAAACCAAGAGACTAAAAAGGTAAAAATGATAAGTAGCCTCATCGTATTGACTCCAGTGCATTTATAAAGCTCCCGATCATGTAACGCCACAGAGATCGTACACAGACGGCTTTTACGTAAAAGACAAGGAATGATAAAGTGTCACTTTAAAGTATTCTGCTCTGAACACTCGATGACTTGAGCGTGTACTTGTTCTGTATGTGGAGGCAGATATCGGTTGAAACATAAGAAATACGTAACATCAAAATTTGGGCCACGGCCAGAGAAGAGGAGTGTTCTTGATGTAGTCCTGGAAGGCCGGGTCGGATCCCCACTTCTTCATGGCCTGCTTCTCCAGGATGGGCACGCCGCTGACGAAGCGGAGCAGGAACCAGACGAAGAGCGGGGACGCCACGCTCAGGTACTGCGGACCCTGCATCACCGAGGAGGCCGAGAGCCAGAGACCCGACCACTGCAGGATCTCTCCAAAATAGTTGGGGTGTCTGCTGTAGGCCCACAGTCCGCTACGGATGAACTTCCCCTGCAGGCGCACAAAAATCGAACATTAGATTCGGTGTGCGAGGGCATTAATGCAGTTTAAAGGCTGCAAAACACGAGGCGGGTGAACTCACAGCATTATCTGGGTCGCCCTTGAAAAGCCATTTCTGCTGGTCAGCTATAGCCTGAGTGGCAAAGCCAAGGCCCCACATGGTCCAGCCGATATAATCCCTCGTTCCGAGAGGCACGTCTCGCTTCTCGGTGTTCAGCATGAGGGTGGGAAGGAGTGTAGCAAACACCCACAAGGCTGAGGGAGAAAACAGAAGAAACATGAATCACCTCCGTGAAATAAATGCATCTAACTTACCGAAACCAACAGCTCCTAGCAGAATAAATGCATATATAAAAGAGCGAGACAACCAGACGGTGATTTATATAAAGGCAGCCCTCCCTTCCGGCTCGGTCAAGGACTCGGAATGCATTTTACATTTTACCTTGAATAGTCCAATACACAAAGAAAGTCCCGGGGCTGTCTCTGACATGGTTGAACCTGCGATCGTGACCGTCCTTCAAGATCCGCATGAACAGGAATGTCCCCAGCCTGCAGGGGGAGAAACGCGGTTAACATCCGCTCACATTAACCAAAAGGTATCACTCATTAACCCGACGTTAAAGGTTCCACACTCATTAGTTCGTCCTCTGACCTCGACAAGATCCCCCTCCGTAACTTACAAGAGAACTCTGCAAGCATTTAACTGGATTTGATCTAAATTCACCTTGTGGGAGTTTTTTATTTTACTTTGCAACATTACCTGAGTCCCCATGTTGTCACCAGCCCAGTCTGCACCTTCTGACGGACGTGGCTGGCTCCTCCCCAGAACCGACTCAGGTGGGCGAGGAGTATAAAAGTGCCAGACCCTGTTTAGAAAAAAAGAAAAAGAAAGGAAGAGAGAGAGGCTGTAGAGTCAGGGCGGTTGGGACATGGGCATGGCGGGTGGCTCAACTTGTTGCAGAGAAAGGCGTGTTCAATAAATCTTTTACCCAGGATACTGCAGACAATTGGTTCCAAAGTTCAAGGGTAAAATCTTACGGAGCACAGCGCACGGCGGAGAACCCGGAGAGGACGAGCAGAAGAAGAAGAAGAAGCGTCGCCGGATTCATTTGTGACTTTATAAAAGAAATCAGGACGCTGGTGTCGACAGGTGAGCTGCACCCTTCTACACCTAACAGCTGATTTCAGGATTGTTTTGTTATTCACGCCTGCAGGCACTTTAATTCATTCGCTGACTTCCTCATGTGTCAACTTTTAACTGCTCGCAGCTTCACAAGTGTCAGTTACATTAATAAGACTGGGGGCCGCAGTTTAAGATCATGATGATTGATTATCGGTGACATGACCTCGCTGCTCGATTAGATCAAAAAACCGCGAAGTATTCAGTTTATTATCACATAAGAACAAAAAGAAAGTTGGAACGAGGGACTTTCAGGTCACTTTGGCTTGAAAAACTACAATAAAACTTACTGAACAATGTTGTAAAAGTCACACTGGAGTAAAAGAAAAGATATCGTGTCACTCACATGAATAGATTTAAGTAAAAGTCTGATATTAAATGTATTCACGTAACAAAAAGTAACTTGTACGTATTAACAGATCAAATATCAAGCTCTCTTTGATTCAATCAGTGTCTTTTTTTGTATCCGATTGTCATTTAAATACATTAATTTATAAACATAAGACATTGGCTCTGATTTAGCATTTAATCTGCAAAGTAATAAGTAATTAAATTGGGTAAAATGACCAATTGTAGCCTCCAGACTGTAGTTAGGAAGAAGTATAAAGCTGCAGAAAATTGAAATACACAAGTGAAGAACAAGTACCTCGAAAACTAGAGTACTTAGTTACAATCCATCACTGATATTTATTACATTTCGTTCGATTTATGAGTTGTTTCTACAATTTAATCTAAAATTCCACTTGTTGATTAACAAACTCTCTCCCGCTGCTGTTAACTGCTGTTCAGGAGGTTTTGAACTGTTTCTTTAATTGATGCAAACCGAGATGAAGTTGCATTAATCAGCTGGAGTTCATTCTTGATTGGGGGGGCCCCACCTTTCCCTCCAGAGGCTCCCGGGACTCCTGCGCGCGCCCCTGCTGCTGACATTACGCTAAGCTGATTGGATGAGAGGAGGAGGAGCTCTCTGCTGGTTTCACAACAAAGCTGTCTTTAGATAACACCAGTTTTATAACAACGACAGCTCGACATCATAATGCAAGTTTAATGCATCAAAACAACAACTTCTCAGCTGAATTATGGATAAAAAACACACATTTGCAGCTTGTTTTGTCGCTTAAATGTGATTTTTGAACTCAAGTTCAAACTAATTAATTGTGTCGAGGCTGTTAAACTGGTCGGTCAGCAGCACATGGTCTCAAATCAACAGTCAGGAGTTGAAACGCTCGCCTGGTCGTTGTTTTTTAATTACCTGCCAGGTCGTAGAACTTCTCGGTTCTGAATGCGGACGCCAGGGCCCAGCCGGCCCACTGGATCCCCAGGTCGGTGGCGGCACATTTGACCAGCGTGCTCCCCATGATCGCGTCCTGCAGCTCGGCCAGCAGCGCGACAAACTGAGGGTTTGTCATCGGGCCGCTCCTCCTCCGACAGCCGGGGAAATAAAAACACTCTGGTTAAAGTTCACCGCTGCCATTCTACAAGCGTGGGCGTGGCCTCACCCGCAGGGGACTCTGGGTAGTGTAGTCACGAACCAACTGAGCTTCCATGACGCCCCTAGAGGAGAAATCCTGGTGCTACAGCAGCGAAATGACACAAATAAGTACAGATAATTAAATAAAATACATAATTAGAACTTTTGTAAAATAAAAAGACAAATAATGACGCAGCAGCAAAGTCTGGAAGTGCTCTTCATCTAATAGAAATATCAATATACCATCTGCTATAGCATCAATACACAATTACATCACTGTTTGTCTGCATTTATAAATAAATATGATGTTGTACAAACATATTAACATTATATAATCATAGTATGGAGTATAAAATAGCTTTATTAGAGCCTATAAGATGGAAAATACTGCAGCATCACAGCAGTTTATTATTATAATAATGAACAACACTGTAGTTTATTACATATTAAGTTCTTGTACCCAGTAATTCATGAATATAGTATAATATAATATGCTGTATATCAATATACCGTCTAATATAACATCGCACACCAGAATATTATAAGATAAGGCGATTATATCAGTGTTTTTGATGCATTTAGAAATAAATATGATGTATGATCAATACATATTAACATTTATATAATCATAGTATGAGATATGAAATATAATAGCCTGTAAGATGGAATGTAGACATATAGTGTGACATAATACACAATATCTATTACAGCAAATAAAAGAAACTCAGGCATTGATTTCATTATGTTCCATAATTGCCTCATTTTCCTGGTTGGAATTGATATATATTGTTGTAGCTGTAATTATCTGAGAAACTTTTCAAACTTATCTGATTATTCTCTGAATGTCTGGCAGCTTTGTAAAAGGATTCTTCTCCAGTATTTAACAGTCGGCAGTGAAATCTTCAGTCGTCCGGCACTTAAATGTAGAATCCAGACAGTTTGGATTAAATTCTGTCTCATGTTGCGATCCATCTGGGTGTCTTTTCTAAAATCTGGTTGCACAAATGTAATTGCTTCACAACCTCCACAAGTGTGTTCGGTAAATGAGACGACGGGAACTCAAACGTTATCACCGACTTGTCGCCAACTGTTACAGCTTTGAACGCAGGACTTTTGATCATATCGGAGCACTTTTATTTATGGAGCCGTGTAACTTTTACTTTTAGTGAAACATCTGAAGACTTTTTTTTCCATCAGAGTTTTTTTTTTCTCTCTCCTGCGCTCACTGAGGTGCCCAGAGGCGTCAATACAGCGAGGTTATTTGGACGGGCTTCGCTCTCCCAATTTTTCAATTCATTCAATATTATTTGAATCATTTGAATACTCTGAAAAAACAAACCCAGTCTCATGTTACGGCAGCACGGAGAGGCTCGAGACGAGGACAGAAATCAGATTTAAAACTATTCATACGGAATAAATACAAACACAAAATGAGAAAAGTAGAGAAATGACATTTTAAAAAGATGTTTATATTATATACCATCACTCAGACTATACAAGATAAGTGCAGTAATACAGTCTACAAGTACTTTCACTGTATTCTACTTTATACTTTGACTCCACTACATTTTGAAGGTGTGTGGTTACTTTGCAGATTTCATGCTGCATCAGATCCATAGATCATTTTATATTCATTTTATTGGCACGTAGAGAATTAAAACACTGATTCTGATAATCAGAATAACCAGAATGAATAATTCCTTTGAGGACAACAATGTGAACGTCTTGTCCAGAGAAGACAGACGGTTAAAATCCATCTGTGTCTAACTGGAACACTTATCTACGACATCAGGATTCACTCATCACACACCTACGATGCTGCTCTGGGCTCACCTGGTCCGAGCAAACCCACACGAAGGCCGGTTTAACGACACACAATCGGCCCTAATGACAACTCAGAGCTCACACGTGTCCTTAACGACTCTGTGAGGACACTCCCACACAGAGTTTAACAGCCTGACACTCCCGTCCAGTTAGTTAGAAGTGAAGAAGCCTCTTAGATTAGAAGTGAAACGTCTTCAAGACACTGAAACAAGTCCAGTTACCTACGATACAGAACCTAGAGTCACTACAATCTCACACACAATAATAATAGTACATATTTACAATGTATATATTGGATATTTTATCAAATTCAGTAGAAAACAATGCAGTTTAATGTTGTGTTACGTAACTACCACTTGTTTTACTGGCCCCCATAGTAATAATAACAACTTATATTATCGAGGAGCAGCTGCAGGCGTTGAGATATCGTTGTAATATAATCTTTCTTGCATGTTTCTCTTAATCATCAAGAAAGGAACAGAGTCAATACGAAACATGGCAGAGAGCACGAGTCCCAAAGGCAGCTCTGGTGACTTTGCCAAAAAAGTCCAGAGGCAGCTGAGCCGAGGCAAAGAAAAGGTAACAAGTCTGCACGTTTTATTTAGTTTTTTTCTCAAATAACAAGAGAAAGAACTGATTAGCGTTTAGTCGCTGCTGCTCTCGAGACGTATCGTTCTGTCCTGCAGGTGCTGCAGAAGCTGGGGAAGGCCGAGGAGAGCAGAGACGAACAATTTGAACATTGTCTCCGACAGTTTAACGACCAGCAGGTAATCACTCCTCTGCTTAATGAGAAAATAAAAAGTGTGCAGTTACTCTTTCAGGGTTTATTTTGGACACTGAAAGAGATTTTAATGCTTCAGTAATTGAATGGAGCTGACACAAATAAATCCTCTCTGCATATTTTACCATGTATGGAAACACTGCGAGGTTTGTTTTATTGACCATGTGAGTGAATCAAACATCATAAAAAGTAATAAATCTCAAGAGTGACACTCGTGCACCTCTCGTCTGTTTGCAGACGGATGGGAACAGAATACACAAAGACCTGAGGAACTACATCAACGCAGTCAGAGGTGGGAACGCTTTTCTGTTTGTGTTGTAGGTTTGTGTCGTCTGCAGGGATCATAGAAACAACCTTTGTTTTTGTTTATACAGATATGCGTGAAGCTTCAAGACGCCTCTCCCAGTCTCTGTTTGATTCTTATGAGTCTTCCTGGGCTGGAGAAGAAGACTTAGGAGGCATCGTGGAGGTGAGCGTGATCATCCGTGATGATGTAAAATCCAGAGCAGCCACATTTTTCTGTTGCACGAGCACAGAAGCAGCAAAGATTCACACATCTCCAGGGGACCAGAGCCCCCCTTCCTTCTCCCTGTCGTTATACATAATTAATGCAATATTTATGCTGCCGCCTTTTTAATAAGGGGGAGGATCTCCTGTGGAACGACTACGAGGTGAAGCTATTAGACCAGGCCGTACGCAACATGGAGACCTACGTGAGCCAATTCCCAGACGTCAGGGTAAGACGAAAAAGGAAGAGAGTAAACACGAGCGAATACACACAGACAGACACAAAGCCGGAGAGCAAATGTGGAAAAACCAATAAAGACAAAGTAGTTCTCACACACACACACACACACACACACACAGTATATATATCTGGATCTTCTGTCCTTTTCAATCTGCAGGAGAAAATAGCCAAAAGGGGAAGAAAACTAGTCGACTACGACTCTACCCGTCACCACCTGGAGGCACTGCAGACTGCGAAGAAGAGGGACGATATCAAGATAAACAAGGTGATTAAAAATGACATGACATGTCTTTTCTTTCTTTTCTTACCCTTCTGCCCTGCGTCTGTTAAAAAAAACACGTTTTAAAATGATTTCACAGGCAGATGAGGAGATGAAATTTGCCAAAAGTGTGTATGAAGGCATCAACAACGAATTAAAGGACGAGCTGCCTGGACTTTTTGAAAGGTGACATGATATCATATATATTAGAATTATTAATATATGTGAGAGTGTGTGCATTTTTAAAATTGTGCTTTATATAATGTTCTTTTCTTTTAGCCGTATTGGATGCTACATTTCCGTCTTCTCAGCTGTATCAAATCTACGAGAAATCTTCTATAAGGAGATGAGCGTGGTACGTTTGTTCGCTGCGGAGCATCGAGTGACTTATTGATATAAAATTAGATGTTTTTTTTTTAAAACTAGTTGTTTATCTTCTGTCTTTCAGCTCAATGGGGATCTACAGAATGTGTTGAAGGAGCTGCAGGCTCAGCATCCCGACAAGGTGTTTGAAGTGAGGGGAATGCAGCGGTACGTCTTTCTTACTCATTTTTACACATCACGTTACAATCTGCTCACAAAAAAAGTGATTTATACATGTAGATTTCTACAAATTGTTACGTCAGGGGCCCTTTAAAGTAACAAAATCACAACAATTCTTAGAGCATTACTGTGATTATGTTCCATTTATGACTGAAATCCTACATGCTAGACTTTTAATGTCAATTCAAAGGAATAGTTTGACAGTTTAATCCTAAATTATTGATGCTAACAGGGTTGTTTATGCACCTTTACTGGCCGCATGCTTTGTGGTTGCAGCTCAGGTCCAAAGTTAGGATATTTACTATATTATTTGTCATATATTTCCTCGTTGACAATGCTGTGGATGCCGTACATCCACATAATTAAGATTCCTGCTTTCCCGTGACCTTCATTGGGATATATTTCTCTATCTGGGAATAGAATCAACACATTCGAACAGTTTCTTTGCTTTGTGTTTTAACATATTTCAGGTACGGCTCCCTGAGGAGACGGACTCTGATGTCTCCTAAGGCCTGGAAAGCCAGCTTCTCTGAGTTCCACAGGAGCTACAGCCCTAAATCTGGCCAGAGGTTCAGTTTCAGGTCCCCGGACAAACCTCGCCACAGCACTCTGTCCAGAGATGGCAGCACTCTGTCCAGAGAGGGCAGCACCTACGGAGTCTCCTCACAATCCTCCATCATAGAGACCTCGTCCTCCGAGCCCGGGGACCTGGACGCAGGATCACACCACAGCGAGATCACCAGTTCTGCAGATGACGGAGCTGCTGCAGCGAGGGAGGCTGCAAACGAGTCGGGAGGAGACAGCAGTCAGGTGGAAGAGGAGAAGGGCGCGAAGGAGGAAGAGTCTGAGCCTCCTGCAGAGTCTGATAACAAGGGAGACGGGGAGAAAGCTCCCAGCGAGAGCAGCTCTGAACTGAACATCTCGGGTGATTCAGTGAGTTTGGATGTCCAGCTGTCTGCAGCCGACTGCTCGCTGCACATCGAGGAGAGCGACGACAGCCCGGCAGGCCTCAACACGTCCAAACCCAACGGCCTGGAGAACGGAGAAGTTTCTGGGATGAAGGACCTCAGCATTTCTCACAAGGTTTGTCATTTAATTAGCACACAGCTGATACAGTCAATAATCTGTTCCGTCAATATTAATGTCCTCTGTTCTTTGTGTCCCCATCCAGGATGCTCCTGCAGAAAAATCTCCGGACCCGAAAAGCACAACAGTTTAAAGTATTCAGACTTTAACACAAGGTTTGTAGGATACTTCACGCACCGTAATAAACTTATTTCTGCATCTGAGCTTTTTCCTGAATCCATGTCTGTCCTGTGTCGATTCCCCGCAGAGAAACACAGAAGAGATTGAAGTCAGCAGCTGCACGAGGGGGAGAAAAATGCGGAGACAGCCGCACTGAAGTGTCCAACGTGCTGTCAGGAGCGACGCTCTGTGCCTCGACTGGTTGCTGTTAGTTTTCTTATTTATCTGTTCTTTAAACCAATTGTACACACAACAAAAAACAGTGAAGTAATCTCTCATATTTTTCATCTTAATCATCCAGATACATTTGTGCCGATGTCATTTTTAGATCGAACGTTATCCCACAGATTATATTCTGCACCAAACAGGATAATATCAGAGTCGTTATCTTGCAGATTTAATGTTTGCAAACACACAAACATGAGGTTTGCGTTGCTTGTTCACTGTAACAACAACAAAAACTGAGCTGAACTCTTATTGCCTCCGACCAAAAAGAAAGACTGAAACTAAATCGAAGTTTTGATTATTTCCTTTTTTTCTTGGCAGGGATTTATTGTTTGAACTTTTAATAACTGAATGTATGTCTCATCACTTTCACTCATTAAATCTGTTAATTATCCGTACACTGAAGATAAAACATTGTGTAACACTGAACTTTGTTTGCATCACATTTATACTAATTTGTTTGATTTTAATAACTTGTTGAATATGCAGCGACCCTCCTGGGTGAAGCTGATGATGGATGGATGTGTATGATAAATAAAAAAATGCATTTAATTATATTTAATTTAAGTTTTGTGTCAACAGCTGTGGGTTTAAAACGATAGGGCCAAAAAACAGCGAGCTCTCACTCTGACCAGATTTCTCAGCTGACTTCATGCATAACTTAGATAGACATGTTGCTTTTTACTTCAAGAAGCATTTATTTACAACATTTAGAGAGTTTATGTGGATCAAAATATAAAGCATAGATCAATTCCAGGAAAAAAGCTACATCCAGGCTTTACACGTGAGCTTGGGCTTTGTTGTGGTCGACTGACCTCAACGTCTCTCGCTTCCTGAATCGTAACTACAAGGAATTTTTTTATGATGGAAGTTAAAATAAAAAACAGAAACCACTTACTGATGATGATGTTATGTGTCACGGTCACTGCGTGTGTGAAGAGGAACCACAGGCGTTTTGAAAGACAGCGCTCAGGCACATTTGGCAGGTTTAAGCACATTTAACTGTGGGAACCCTTTTTTTCAAATCCCCTCCTTTTAACTGTTAAGTCATCAAGATGATTGAACCCATCTGACGTTAGAAGATCCAGACAATGAAAAGGGAAGAAGTTATTACTTAAAGGAACGGTTCCCCGAGAAAGAAAAATGTAGTCATTACATACTGACCCCCGATGTTGATTGATAGTTGGGTGAAGTTTCGTCATCCACAGAACATCCACATCCACAAAACCAACTGAATACCCCCCAAAATGTCAACGTGCAGCTTCTTCTGCATCATCCAAAGTCACAGGTTGATTTGAAAAGACATTATTGCGGCCTTACCGATCTGTTGAGCTCGTTAACCCACATCAGACGGTGTGCACGCCAATGCTTTTAGCTTAGCAGCTACAATGAAGGTGTAATGACGTCTTTTCAAATCAAAATTTGGGATCTCTGGGCTTCCTGAGACTCAGATTACCCCTGACGAGCTGTGTGGAGCCATTTTAAGTTGATTTGTTACGTCTCTGGGAAAATGCTGCAACACCGTTTTGCTGTGAAGCTCCAGAAATGTTTTACGATACATTCAGACTGACAAGGAACTTTTAAGTGTTTATGAAACAATCTTGTGATTCCTCTGATGATTTTACATTACCTGTAACAGCAAACGAGACCATGAAAAGTGAAAAGACTGCCATCTTTCTATGGCGGTATCCCAATTCAGGGGCTGCATCCTTCGAAGGACTCGGCCTTTGCGGTCTTTGAAGGCGAGTCCTTCGGAAAGACCTTGTTAACCGCGTCAACCGCTGTTAAATGGGACGGTCTCGCCTTTGGAGCATTTCCCGGTTGCGTCACCAGATGTTTTACCCTTACGTCGCGATTTCTGCCGCCCAGGCCCGCGAAAGTGGCGATCTACGCCACTCGATGTCGCCATTTTCTCTCTTTCTTTCTTCTATTTCAGGCGCGCAAAGAATCTTGGGATATGTGAGGCGACGAAGCGGTGCATCCTCCAAAAAGAAGGAAAAGAAGTCGGCATTTGTGGGCTGTCTTCGAAGGAACCTTTGGATTTGGACAGCCTTTCGCGCGGCGTTGTGACGTAATTGGCCTTCAAAGGATTCAGCCCCTGAATTGGGGTACAGTCAATATTTCATTAAAGTGAAACTTGCCAAAATGCATCCTAGACTTTTTTTTGTGAAAGTCAAACCTTCGTGTAAAAGCATAATTACGACAAAAGAGGCACTTTTAAGATTTACCGTGTTTTCGGGTCAAACTCGTTTTCAGTGGGAATGCTACAAGCACTTTTATGCTAGCATCAAAATCTCTATTATTAAAATACTAAGAAGGCTCGACACAACATGAAACGTTGCTCGTAGTATCACCAGGGTCTCTACATGAACACGAGCATTGAGAACTTTGTTTGTGTACACAGAGTTTACTAAAAATAAGGTTTTTGAACAACTCACGTTAGCAGTAGCTTGTTCCGCTAACCGCCGTCCTGCCAGTGAGAACTGTCGATTTCCAAATGTGACTTAACGTGGAAGACAGTTAAGGTGGACCCGAAAATGAAAATATGGTAAATCTGAAAAGTGCCTATATCTTTGTAATTATGCTTTTACAGGAAGGTTTGACTCATTCACCAAAAAAAAAAAGAGCCGTGGTTGCATTTTGGCGAGATTTTCACTTTAACGCCGTGCTGGGGTCCAATCTGACGTCACACAGGTGAAACTGGATCTACGGGCAGCAGTGAGGTCCAAAAAAAAAGAATACCCCTGCACTTCCACTCCTGGAAATCTTTCAGACTGCCTCTTTAAGGGTGAGTTTGTTTATCCAGGTATGATAAAACAGTTTGTTTGGCATAAAAAATAACTTCTGATTAACCTTTAATGTAAAAAAATATAGAAAAAATGTCAAAAAAGGAGAAACTGCTCTTGCTCCACGGTTTTTCCTTTTTTGCGTGGAGTGACACCTCTTGCGCTGACAGACGGTCTCTGACAGGCAGATGGGGGAGGAAAGGGAGAGGCGGAAAGCGAGAGCCGGACTCACGAGTGCTGAAGGGGGAGAAGAAGGATCCGTGACTGACTGTTTCACAGGCAGCAGCAGGTCCGACACGTTAACCGCCGCGACAACAGCTGATATTACAGTTAAAGCTCCTAACGGCAGCAGCGCGAGCTCGCTCTCTCTCCCCACCACGCGCACACAGTGTAAAGTTAGCTCCGGAGTGAAAAGTTGGTTAGCTCGGCTCGGTTCGGTGACTCAGTTCTGTCCGCTCCGCCCAGGTAAGCTCTCTCTCTCTCACACACAGCAGCTGTAATAACAACGTCTGATTGTTCAGTGTCGGGAGATTAAA
>CAEMYA010000103.1:2163103-2189169 GCA_903131615.1 Diplodus sargus | reverse complement strand
AAAAAAAAAAAAAAAAAAAAAAAAAACTTGGTTCCAGTTTTGTCCATTTTTTTCTGGTTTTCTTTGTATTCTCGTCGGAAGAAACAAGTCTTAAAGGCATCGCTTACCTGCGATGATCGATACGTGCTGTTAGCTGACATTCATTCGCTAACTAAGCAATTAGTTGACGGGGGAAAAAATCGGTTGATTAACCGGTAAATTACAAATAACCGTTACTTGCAGCCCTACGGCTCAAGTGCACGGATGTGTGGCTAACAACAAAAGATCTGAGTGTGTTCAAAAATGGTGCATGTAGCTTCGTATAAAAAACGAAAAAAAAGATACATAATGTACAAAATACGCTTACTGCACCGTTTAATGTCATGTAACGACAAAGAAACGACCGTGCGATTCTTGAAACAGATTTCAGATTCTCATGGATGTTACCAAAACAGAAACAACATGTCAGCTTCGCCTTTAAATCTGCCTATGTTGAGTGAAGCTAGCTAACTGAATATGTGACCTGGCCACAAAAAAACCGGGGTTATGTAAGGTGACAGTGGATTTAACTGTTCATTATTTACGGCTACCGTATTTTATAATTAATCTAGATGTCAAACCTCGACGTGTTTGCTACACTGTCATCAAAAAAGCGTCCGTTTATTGCCACATACGTAGCTAAACGTGAAGTCCGCTTCAAATAGCCATAACGGCAGGTCTTCATCTTTAGTTATAACGTCAGCGTCGCAGAGCGAACAGCTGACTTATTACCTAAAAAATGTCTGGATAAATACCTTTGTTGTTCATTGTTCTGGACTGATCCGGAGACTGAGGAATATCAGATTTAACGGAGCTCTGCGTGTCTTGTCACGGCCTTATAACTGGTTACGGCTTCACAATCATTCACTTCCTTGTTTTTCAGCTTCTTGTTGTTGTGGAAGTGGTGACGTCAGCCGTTCTCTATCTGTGGTACGACGCACAGGGCTTTACGTGCGCGCGCCCCCTACCGTTGAGAAGCGGATGGGGGAGCTCAAGAGTGAATGAAGGTGAACTGTTGACTCCTGTAAAACACTAAATAATTTGATTTAACCGTATGAGACAGGCATATGTTAGTACGTACTGACAGTTAAATATACAGGGGACAAGATAAAGGTGTGTTCACGTCGAGAATATACGCGTAAAATCAACAAAAAACATAGCTAGATAGTTGATTTTGCTAACCTTAGCTAGCTAGCTAGCTAGCTAACCAGATCAACAGTCACAGTAGATAGATAGATAGATAGATAGATAGATAGATAGACAAGAAAATAAGCATAAAAAAGCCTCAAATAGCTTAATTTGAAACTGAATTAAGGCTACAAATTAGCCCATACTACTATAAAAGATAGTGCCTGTTAATATACTTGTTAATAGTGAATCCAGGTCTAATTTATATTCCTAGTTATGTCTTATTCACATGATTTAGCAATTCAAGAATTTTAATAGTCTCTTTTTCTCTACTGTATGTGTTGCTCAGCACAGTTGGCCTCTGTCACAAGCAGACATTTTGACTTGTCATGGTAGAAAAACAGGTGTAACAGTGAGCCTGCAGGCACAATACCTGTATCGTCTTGAGTTCAAGGTTTTATGTAAAACACTCAAAATGTCATAGACCTTTTTCATGACATGTCAGAGGAAGAAAAGCACATATTTAATGTTGATGATGGAAAGGATTGTGACAGGCTGCATTGCCTTCAGGTGCTTCAGTTTCCTCGGCTCTGGGCATTGTTAGTAGAAACACCTGTGCTTTTTCTTGTACAAGTCAAAATGTCTGTTGTGAAAAGGCCGATTTAAAGACAATATATTGTGTAAGTTTGACACAGGTCATATGTTCATATTCATGAAACGAGTATTTAGTATTGCACCATTTCATTATGTCAGGATTCAGACCTGACATATAATAAATAGGGCCCCAAAATGTTCAGCGTAGACATATTTACAGTGTTCAAATAAGTCTATACAAATCTGTCTTTTAAGAAAATTGCCAAGAGAAAATATACAATATATTTTTAACGTTTGTGAATTAAACAGCTGCTTTTCTTCCAACTTTATGTTGTTGAAGTTCAGAATCAGAATCACTATTCCTTTATTGTCCCACAAACGAGGACATTTGTTTGCCACAGCAGCCAGAGGACAGTAGCATTTTAAAAAAACAGTAACAAAATAAAAAATAAACAGTATAATTAAAAGTAAATCAACATTAACATGAATTATAACCAGTTTGGCAGTGAATTGTTATTTACAAATAATAATAAATCTGGGTATTTGTAAATAATGGCCATATAGTGCAAACTAAAACTGAGAAATGAGTGAGTGCTGATTGTAAAGTCTGACATACTGATCTATCTTCAGGGTGTTTCAGTCTGTTGCTGTTCTTGGTTGAACAAAACACACAAAAACACACAGTCACAGTCACAGTAGGCTGAGGGGAAGTCCAGACTAAAGGACAACCTTGAATGTGGCTGTTTTTAATCAGCTTTTCAGTGAACTATATCAAAACACACCAGGCACTTTAAAAAAACCAAAGCATTTCCTCTCCAAAAATATAAGAGCACTTGATTTTTTCTCAAAAGTTTCAATTAATTTATGGACGTAAACAGCTTGTTTGTCGTTTAAAAGTGCTATTTATCTGCAGAGAGCAGCGTGAGGTAACTGTTTGCAGGTCAGCACAGTGTTTTTGTCTGTGATTCTGTGTCTGTGCCTCGTTGAGCTCAGCTCTTATTGGAGACACGTCCCCTTTAAGAGAACCATGGCACCTCTCAAGTCGAGGCAGACATTTTTCAATGCAAGATTTTTCCTTGCATAAATTATGTTCATGACGTAGTGCAAAAGGCCAATTTTGTGGCAATTTTTGTCCGACTTTCCAGCTCAGATAGGATTTTGTGAGACACGTGAAGGATTCCTGATGATCTGAACTGTTGCCGAAAGGGCATCGTCATTAAATATTAAGAGAGAAGGAGATCCTAACATTGCACAGCCCTCCTTATCAATGCAAATACCTCTTTTGTGTGCAGTCACAGCGCCTGTCTGGGAAGCTGAGATGAATTTTTAATTATGTGTGACTGAAACAAACTGTGACAAGGACCTTTTTTCTATATAAGAGCGGGGGGATTACAGGAAATAAGCTGCATTTACGCGGTAAGTTGAATATAATAACCGGAGTCTTGTTGTAGCCTGCTGTTCGCGCATAGCAGCGAAATGGCGAGAGGAAATGAGTTTTGGTTAATATGCAATGTTCGTAATTAGCATAATTTATATATTTATGATAAAGAGAGGGAAATACATAATATTCGGTCTCTAGGCACGGGTCGAGGTGATTCCTGTCGCCCGTGCTTGGTGGTTAGTGCTTGTCTCCAAAAGTGGCCGACGCGGTGAGACTTTTATTGGGCAGGATGTGGGGGTGGGGAGCCCATCAACACCCCGCTGAAGTTTTGACAGATCCTCGTTTCTAGCGGGGCATTGCAGTAGGAAATGCACCGTCGTGGATCTTTGTTTTTGTGTTGATCCGTGGTGAATTTGCTGCCACTTCGTGTCCCCCTCGATCAGCGTGTTTCGGCACGTTTGTCTGCAGCTTTTAGTGCAACACAGTGTGGCCTGTTTATAGTAGGCCCCTCCAAAATAGTCTGGTCCTGCAATGACAGAAATAGCCACGAATAACAAACAAACAAACTAGTCCTCTGCATGGTGGGTCTGATTTAAAGCAGCTTCTGCCCCTAAACTGGCCACCAACAAGGAAGCTGTTATGTATTTTTTGTCCCTGAAGTACTAGAAGGAGTGAGACACTAAATCAAAAAGACAAATCTTCCAGAGTTTGTTGACTCAAATGTTTGTGTACCCAGAATGCCAGGAAGACAGTGACCTGTGGTGGTGCAGTGAGCCATGAACTCCCAGGATCTCCCTGCCAAAGATGCCCCACTTACTGTCAATGAGCAGGTAACGCCTCACCTGTCTGTTACAGCACAGCTGGAGGACCATGTCCTCCATCTGTGACCCCACCGAGCTTAACCAGAACCCTGACAAATTCATGTTGCCTTCAAGTGCTCCGCTCCTGTTTTGCTCCATCCATACCTCATCATAATGGAACGGTTAACTTCCACGCGCAAGTTCATTGAGCTCAGGATCCACTTTTGTGTTTTATCACCTGATAATACCTGCCGCTCTGTGCTTGTGATGGTTTCTAAACTGCCATGCTTAATAATTAATTGCGTTTTTTTTCTCTCTCTAGTAGCATTTTGTGTAGATATAGTCGGCAAACAAAAGCAATGCTGTTCACGGGTGAACGTAGGGCGGCTTGACGAAAGCATTGCTTGAGCTGCTTGTTGGCTGATGCTCTCATCGTTGTGTTTTTGTTGTACTCATGCTCTTTTTATTTGTGTCTCTCTTTTTTTGTGTGTGTGTGTTTGTTTTGTTTTGGGTCATTGTGTCCTAACATGTGCTCGGCTTCTCTGTTCTCCTTAGCCATTCACTGTCTGACTGCAGAAGTCTTTTTTCAGCCATTTAAATCCTGCACTTTGAAATTCCCTGCCAAAGACCACCAGGTATGCATCCTCCTCCTCCTCTATCTTCCTGCCTTGTCTCTCTGCGCCTTGTCCTCCAGCCCAGGTTGTCTCTCTGTGTCTCCTCTAGGCCTTTCATTTATGCATACCATGAATTATGGGTTAAGTTACGGTCAAAATCCCTGCATGTAGTTCAAGGGGAACTTGATAAATAGTAAATGTAGCTATTGGATATTTTTTGTGACCCCTCAGGTGCTATAGATCAAGTGAGACTTATCATGTTTTATTTTTTCTGACCCCTTTTCACCTGGTATTGAAATGGAACCTGTATCTGAAATCATTATCCAGATGATAAACAATCTGATCCTGCCTTTGCATTTACACATCATATTTTTTCCTCACTGAGATCAGATCCTCGTCCTCCACAGTAAAACTTGTGTGTGAGCAATTTGAAATGGCAACAGATACAGCCCCAGACTCCCTTAAAAACTGTGCAGAATGCCGTTTATGTCGAGTTCAGCAGTTGTGAAACATTAAGTTATTCCTTTCTTAGTACTCGTATGTAGGTTTTTCTCTGACTAGATACATTATATGCCTTGTTAACAGCAGTTCAGCTGCACACATGAATTATTATCAACTCACCCTCACGCCGATGGAAATTTGGGTGAAATGTTGTGCTCCACTGAACTTTTCTGGAGCCTCACAACAAAACATCTTCCCGAACAACTGAAGTGGTATTTTAGGAGAACGCCACAACACTGTTTTGCTGCGCAGCTCCAGAAATGTTTTGTGGACTACGAAGCTTCACCTGACTTTTCCATCAGCACTGGGGTGACGAGATAATGACTGAATTTTCATTTTTGGGTGAACTTATCCTTTGATATCAGGTGTAATTGGGCTCTTAGGTGTTTCATTAACAAATAAGACAATTATAACTAATTTATCTACTAAAAAATGTAATCTCATCTTTTACTGCTTGTTACTGTGCAGGTCATTGTGATGTCTGGTCATGAGACTATTCGTGTACTAGAAGTAGAGGTCGATGCATCTCTGCCATCATCGCTACCCGATGGGAAGACAGACGGTAAAGCTGATGAGGGAGCCGCTCAGCCTGCAGAGCAACCTGAGGATGGCTGTGCACAGGATGGCCTCACTGTGTCCCAGAGCACAGGGGGAGTAGGTAAATCATAATGATGGATAGCAGATGACTTATTATTCATACATATATGACAGAGTTGCACAGAAATGTTCATCGCAGCTGTGAAAACCACTTCAAATGTCAGTGAGACTGAACCCTGGCTGTGCTCCCGCAGTGCTGGGCGAGCAGCAGTTGGTGTCTGTAGAGGCTTCGGCCCCTGCTGTCCAAACCTTGACTCCCGCTGTTCCCGTCAGTGTTTCTCTGTCACAGCACCAGGCCGCCATGCCCATCACCGTACAAGGCTGTCCACAGGTATGATTGTGAATTTACATAGTGAGTACGCTCGGGTGTCTCATGATTATTTCCTGATCTGAAATTAACAAGAGCTTTGGGTGCACTGGTGCAGGAAATGTCTGTGAAATTTAAAATGAGACAGAAACAAAAGATCCTTAGATTTACGAGGACCCTATTTGCATTTCACCCTGTTCACATATTATTTCTTGCCCAATTTTAATGTGTCAGAGGAATTAATATCACTGTTTTCACCCACAGACTACTGTAGGTGATTTACTCGAGCCACTGCCTGAGGCAAACGTCTCCAGTGCGTTGTAAATGTGAAAAATAGAACAAATGTGGTCCAGAACGCCTTAATGCAGAACCTGAGGCTGGAGATTTCCAGGAAATGGAGAAAATGTAGACCATAACATTGTAACAACAAAAAGTAAAACAAATAAATAATAGAGTGAAAAAAGGAAAACAACTCAGGAAAAATGGCACCAGAGTGCCAGTAGAAATGTAATAAATAAGGGCAAAAATATAATCTGGAAAAGCATCACCAGTCACGAGATAATGTTGATGTAAAGCAAGTATTCATTTTCATGCTACATTAGGTGCTGACCCAGGAAAGTCTGGCCACTCTGATGACTGGTATGATGGCCCAGACAGGATCCCTGGGGCAGCCCCTGCTCATCCCCCTCAGCATGGCCGGCTCCATCGGTGGCCAGGGCGGTCTGGCTGTTCTCACGCTGCCCACCACCAACGTAGCTACTCTCCCTGCGTTCGCAGCTGCTAATGCGGCCGGAAACCTCCTCAAACTGCCCTTTGCTGGCCTCCAAGGTACAACACAAACCCAATGTAACAACTCTATTTTGGCTAGATCACATTAATAACTGGATTTTTCTAGAGTGCAGCTTTTGTGGGTACTTGTTTTTAAGTTTGTGCAGACTTTCATAGGACGACTCCTAATGACTCATCACCATCTTGAGGTTCACGTTAGTGATTTTAAGTGAAATGTCTCAACTGCTTTTCGATGATTGTTATGAAATTTGGTCTAGACATTCAAGTTCTCATGAGGATGAATTGTATTAACTTTAGTGATGTGGTAACTTTACTTTTGTGACAAGTGTTAGCATGCCAACGAGCTAAACAAGCATGTTTGTGTTGTCATTTGGAGCTGCTTAGCATGCTGACGGAAGCATTTAGCTCAAAGCACCATGTGTGTTAGTAAAGCAAAATGTCTTGCGTCTGTTTTCTCACAATGAGTAACTTGATTACAGACAGAGGTGGGAAGTAACACAAATATTTGTACATTTTACCCGTTACATTTTGACAACAGGCTTGTTAGTTTTTATTTTAATACATTTGAGGGGAATAATTATATGCATATATATGTTATTATTATTATTTTTATTTCGCATCATTGCACGCCAGCTTCCTAACATCACAAGACTGAGTTCAACCTGTCAGTGCATCTCACGCAGTATGGAAGTAGATACATCTTCTTTTATACTGAGTACATTTCAGAGCCTGTACTTTCCTACTTTTACTTGCTACATAAGTAGTTTCTGTACTCCTAGTTACTACTTACTTACCTCTACTACTACTTACTTGCCACCAGAACAGAACAATAACAGTAAATATTGCATTATTTTCCTCAGCTGCTACAGTCCTGAACTCGGTCCAGCCTCAGCTACACACGAATGCACAGACGATGTTCCAGCCTCAAGCAGCTTCCATACAGCCAGTGCAGGTGACGTCTCAGCCAACACAGGTGACCAACGCACAGGCCACCGCCGCTCAGATGGCGGCAGCCCAGGTGACCTCGGCCACCACAACCGTGTCTCCGTCCAACATATCTGTAGCAGCGCTCCAGACAGCAGGACTCTCAATCAACCCTGCCATTGTAAGAAAGCTGCTCCAAGAACATACGTTAGTTTATACTTTCTGTACTGTTTATACCTCCTGTGGTTTTAACATGTGTTTTGAATTTCTGCGCAGATCAATGCTGCTTCACTGGGTGCTCAGCCTCAGTTTCTCAGCTCCCTCACCTCCACTCCCATCATCACCAGTGCAATGTCCAACATGGCTGGTATCACCAGCCAAATCATCACAAATGCCCAGGGACAGGTGAGTCCAATAAACTGCAGCGACTTTAATCTCCGTCTTGTGTGCCAACCCCCACTCTCTACTTTATACTCCCAGCAAAAGGGAAGATGGTTTTAAGAAGATTAACATGTCCTCTCTGTCTTTGTAGTAGCCAAGAGAGACATAACAGACCTCATTACAAAACAGGAGAGGTGTTAAAACAAGTAATGTACAGATATTAGTGTCCATGTACACTCATTTGTACAATTTACATATAGTGCCACTTCTTGCAGGTGTTACTGTTGATGGATAGTAAGTGGTAATCACACCCTCTCCAAGGAATATCAGAATGTTTTTGTGTTGTGTTTCTGTTTTGGGAATAAGAGCCGGAGCCTCCAGAGAACATCAATCAACAGTGTTAATTCAAGTCAGTGAGGCATAAGCCCATTTCCCTGAAAACTGATTTGTCCTCTCAAACAGTTCCAGTACACAATTTTACCATTATTGCAGCTCATTGGAGTTAATAGTGTGGTGTTTAATCTTGACAGACATGATTTTTAGTAAACTGCTAATAGGACGTATTTATTTCTAAGAAGCAAAAAGACTTCCATGCCGGGTTGTTGATGTTGGTAAGCGAAAAAACTATGACTGAGGTTATATTCAGTAACTTATGTATATTTCTCTTCAACTCCAATGATATCTACAGGTCATAGGAACCCTCCCGCTGTTGGTGAACCCAGCATCTCTGACTGGAGGGGCTGCGACATCCACCCTCCCTCTCCAGGGTCTACAAGGTCTACAGGGGCTACAGGGGCTCCAGGGTCTCCAGGGACTCCAGGGACTCCAGGGGCTCCAGGGACTCCAGGGACTCCAGGGGCTTCAGGGACTCCAGGTCCAGACTGTCACCCCTCAGCTGCTTCTCAACACCCAGGGCCAGATCATTGCCACTGTGGGGAACGGACCTGCAGCGGTTGCAACCTCTGCTGCAGTTCTGACCAAAGCCAGTGCTCCTCCGACACTCAGCAAACCTAACACACAGGTAGACAACAGACACCTGCCTGAATATCGTCTCTCTGCGTTTACACTTTATCTTTATTATCTTGAATTAGAACAGACTGAACATTACGGTTTAATCTTTGATTAGACTTGGTTAATATAAAGGGAAATGTTCTTCCCTTTACTTATTGGACCTTATTTCAGAAAAAGTGTATTGCCGTGAATGGTGAGAGATGTTAGTTGTGCCATTAACATTTATTTTTGTACATTTTCTTGCACAATATATACCACCAACACAACAATGGTAGCTCGTGTTCACTTATCTTTATTTTGTGGTCATTTTACTGGAGTGAGTGCTTTTAATAATGGTTTCTGTATCAACTTTTTTTTATTTAAGCTTTAGATGGTCTACTCTAATTTCTCAGTCTTTGTTGATTATGCAGTTTATTAAACTTATACTAGGCTACAAATTAAATATGAAAAATCTAACTTTACTTGAGACGTACTGCCAAACAATCTTTGGTGCTGATGGGGTCTCTGAAGTTTGTTTTGATGTCCTTTTACAGCAGTCGACAGGATAACTGGTGTAGACTCATACAAAAAAGTATGCATTAAAATTGTCCTAACAGAGTTTTGGACTCCTAACTTCTCTCATCTTTGAAGAATTTCATGAAACTACATCCTTCTGGGGATTTTCTGTTTTTGTCTCTCAGCACAACATACAGCCGTAACATTGATATCCAGTTTCCTGCAGACGCTGCTGTAGCGTGCAGCTCGGTGCTGCTGTTTTTCAGAACGTTCCTGTTCATCAGTGTGGATGCTCACAACTATTTCTGAAGATATTTATATATGATGCATTTTTTGACACATTTGCATCTCTGCAGTTCGCATCTGTGAATACATTTGATCTGTTTTCTTTCAGGCTTTGGTAACAACTGCCACTCAGTCACCGGTTGTCATCGCCCCGCAGCCGTCTGTGCTGAAGACTGCCACCACCCTCTCCTCCGCAGTACCCATCACCTGTGGAGACATAGCCAAAGTGGGCCAGCTTGTCAGCAGTGCGTACACCTGCTTCATGTACCTAAACATAGATCCATTTTAAGTAGGTAGATATTTTTAACCCAATTCTTCTCAATTGTAGAACCCCAGCAGGTAGTCAGCGGCGAGGAAGGCATTAATCTGGAGGAAATTCGCGAGTTTGCCAAGAATTTCAAGATCCGCCGGCTCTCCTTGGGGCTCACTCAGACACAAGTAGGACAGGCTCTGACTGCGACCGAGGGTCCCGCCTACAGCCAGTCTGCCATTTGTAGGTAAGTGACTCCTCTGCTGATGTTGCTCTGCATATGGAAGCTTCCTTCAGTAATGTATTATAAGAAAAAAACTCTTTATGGCGCATCAGTGATTGATCAATGACAGGGTGTATACAGTTTCATATGTGTGACCTAATTTCCTTGCACACAAGTTAAATTAAATCTCACAAATTCATACAATTCAATTTTTAGAACATGAATGTAGTGAAGGCAATCATGCTAATATCTACTGTCATTATCTGAGAGCAGTCATGTCACTGTGAAACATTCACTCCACTAAGCATATTAGAGCTGTGATGAAAAGTCGTTTTTTAAAAAAATATTTGAAGCTTCTATCCAGATTTTTAATTAACGCTTTGAACTTCTGTCGTCGTAGTTTATGATGTCACCACCATGGAGTAAAATTTTCAATTTGAATTCAGTGATTCATCGAATTAATTTAGTTCCTCCTCTGTTTTTAATACATCAGCTTTCTTTAATAAATGTAACTCAAACTATTAGACTGCTCTGTTAATACATGTGTGTGACTCCCTCAGTCAGTCTTTAGAGTGAGGTGATAATATTTTATTTAAAGGCTAAACACAAATATGGATTGAAGCAGAATATACGTCTGGAGTTATTGGAAATGTTTGGATCACATGAGCTGAAAAAAACAATCCTACACAGCCGACACTAATCTGTTTCTACAAACAGTGTTATGATAATAACAATAATGATAATAATGATTTTGATCTTCATCAGCAACTGTGCAGAAATAAGGTGTATAAAATGAAAAAACAGAACCTGCACCGCATTAAAATTTCCATTTAGAATTCGATTGTCAGCATTGCTAATAAAGCTTTGATGCTTTGAACTATTTGTTACAGCTTTAAAAACAAATGTGTGACATTTGTAAAAGTCTGTAGTATCCTAAAGTTAATATGTCGATGTGAATGTGTAACAGTAAAGATAACAATCAAATCATTTCCCTTGTTTTGGCTCCATTCTTCATACAAATTAGGATGTCTGTAAGTATGAATTGTAAGATTTGTGAATTATTGTTTCATCATCATCATCATCCATCGACTGACTGACTGAGAATTAAGCTCTTTTGCAACAATGCCCTGAATTCACATGCATACGGGCTAAAAAGAAACAGATATGTTAGTAACCAGGGTAATAAAACAATACAGAAATTGTCAAACCCAAATAAGAGCACATTGATTAATAAAAAAGCAATTTTTTTCCTGTAAGGCAAAACGATTTGAAAGGAATTAAGGGAAAATATACCTATTTGCTTTTTTGAAGAGAGAATTAATTCTACTGTCATGTCTGTTAATTCAGTATAAAGCCACAACCAGCTGCTCATTAGCTTAGCTTAAGTTGCCAAATTGGAGTATGGATGAAACAAATGAGATATAACGTGTGAATTAGCGAGCTTAAAGATGCTGGTAGGTCGGATTTTGTCTCCTTCATTCTCTGCAGAGCCCAGACCAGCTGGTTCCTCTGGTTTCGAGTTTTTATGCTCAGTTGAGTTTCATACTCACATCTTCTTGTCTGACTCGGACTCTTAAAGGAGAGCAGGCATAGTTCCCAAAATGTAAAAGTATTCCTTTAAACAATGCAATGGAAGAGAGAAAAGCACCCAAAATATCTCCCTGAATTTGAGATACAGTTCACACAGAGTGCGTTGTCAATTAAACGGCTCCGACTGGACTTTCTTTTGTACCGCAGGTTTGAAAAGCTGGATATCACCCCGAAGAGTGCTCAGAAGCTGAAGCCGGTGTTGGAGAAGTGGCTGGCTGAGGCCGAGCACTGGAACCAGAAGGGCCAGCAGAATCTGATGGAGTTTGTTGGCGGCGAACCATCCAAAAAACGCAAGCGGCGCACTAGTTTCACGCCGCAGGCAATAGAAGTTCTCAACTCCTACTTTGAGAAGAACGCATTGCCAACAGGCCAAGAGATTACGGAAATTGCACGAGAGCTAAACTATGACCGGGAGGTCGTGCGAGTTTGGTTCTGCAACCGGCGACAGACGTTGAAAAACACGAGCAAGATCAACGTCTTCCAGGTTCAATAACGAACCTCGTTTTGGGAGGATTCGCCACAAGATGAACATTTAAAACAGCAGCACAGATTCAGATTGTGTTGTAAATAAAAGCTAAACTCCAGCACGGTTGAGAGAATATGGACTTTTTTGACAAGGAAGGAAATGAAATTTGTGAGTGTTTATGAAAGAGTTTAAAAACTGAGTTATTGTATTTTGAGACTGTATAAGTGTACAGTACGTATGTGTGGTGGGTACTAAGTAAAAACTGCATGGTCCTTTTATCATACATATGGATAATAATACAGTGATGATAACATGTAATATTTAAAAACGTTTGAACTTTTATACAAGTGATTTTATAGGAAACCCCTCTAAATATATTAAGTGGCAGTGCATTGAGTCACATTGATTTCTGTCACATATTTGTCACTTGCGACTGACGTTACGCTGATATTTCATAACATGCTTTTTCCACCACAGATGTTTTTAACATTCTAGCTGCTCATTTGTTTTGTATTCACGTAGTATTTGTACTATATGAGCAGCTCTGTAAACGTATAGAAGATTCTGACTGAAAACGATAATCTATAACCTTATTTTCATCAGAATTAGTTGTCTAGGGAACGCCAAAAATTACTTTGCTATGGACTTGTAGTTGCAACAAAGTTTGGGACAATCATCATCTCGTGTTTCTTATTGATAATCGCAAAGATGGGCTTAAAATCTGATGTCATTTCCTCTTGTGTGGCGTTGATGCTCACCGCTGTTGTGTGTCCATAAAGAGGGTCATTTCTGATGTTCCACGGTCAAACGGTTCTTATCAAAATAAAGTTGTAGCTATGGCCTTTTGCCGATGACGCCACAACTATACTGCATTTGTGGGCGATTCGTGTGTGAACTCACCACAGTTTTGTCCTGTTTTTTTACACTTTAAGTTTAATGTGCTTATAATACTCTGAGAGTATTTTGTGTTTCCTTCTTATTCACTGCTGTGACTGTTCCCTTCATGGCTTGACAATGCTTCTGCTGCAGTTAGATAAAGCGTATTTGCAAAATAGCATCTTAAATGGACTATTATGAAGTCAACTTAAAATAATCTCATGTTGCCTAGGAACGTTAACGCCTTGCGATACTTTTACTAAGCCAAATATCAATCAAATTGATTTACTTAATTAAAAAAAAAAGACTTAATGTTCAGCCAAGGAAGTAGGATTGAGGTTCAGTGTGTAACGACTTTCAACCTGAATGAGTTATAAGAGTGTTTGCATGTGCAGTAAGATGATCTTAGCTGTAGGAACAATACAACGGTGGTTTTCTTTATCTTTGCCAATTCTTCAAGAATTCTTTGCACTTTAGTGACAGGAGGGAAAGTAAAAGAGTTACAAATGGTTAATGCCCGGTGCAAGGTCTCTGTGATGAATGTGAGAGAATTTAATTTCTTGAATTTTAATGTTTCTTGAATGGCAAGAATCTTTGCTTTACAAAATGTAGCAGTACTGGCAAAATTGCAATCATCAGCATCCTTAAGTAAATGTACTTTTTAAGCAGATGAAATGTAAAAAAAAATCCTGCTGATTAAATATACACTCTAATATGCATTAATCACATTTTGTGAGTTACATGGTGCATTTTATAGTCCATCTCATGTTTGCCTTTTGAATAACAGTAGGCCTAAATAGCAGTGGACATATAGTAAACATAGAAAATAATTCATAATGCAAAGGTCTTGCTTTAACATGTGTTTTGTCTTTTTTGTTTTGATATGATAAGACAATACATCATATTGTTTAATATGCTAAGTTATCAGTGGAGAAAAAAAGCTAAATTATAATTATAAGATATCAGTTTTTTTTTGTTATTTGACTCTGCAAAGCACATAAGTTCAGGTCTTTATGAGACAAGGGAAAAACAAATGTTGGATGAATTTTTTTTTGTTGTCATTTTCTGTCAGATTAATCAAATAAATATTGTCTTTTACTAACAACTTCTCATGTTGTGTGTTGATTTTTTCTTCTATTACAGCATTTGCTATATCTGTTAATGACCACTGACTTGAGAGAATGAAAACAATCGTTTATTTTACAGGTCAAATATATTAATATTTCTTCTAAAAGCAGTAAAACATCCTTGTGTTGTGTCGGCCATAAGCAGAGGGGGGCGCTGATGAGCGCCACCGCCCTGTGCGTGCACTTTGAAATCCCACGAAGAAGAAGACAAACCGGATGTTACGGATGCTCCTTTTCCTGACGAAGCTAGATAAACAAACAAAAGCAACACATAATATTACATAAATTTAAGGGGAAAAAAAAGCCAAATTAGATGTATTAAATTTATAAATATGTCTGCCAGGAATAATTCATTTTCGTAAATCCGCTATAAGCGAAGGAAAGGACGGCTAGCATCGTACTTGCTGAGTTAGCTGGCAGGCTATGCAGCTTGTAGTTAGCTCGACATGTTTATTTTAGTGCTGGAGCGAAGGAGCGCGACATGATGGCATGACACTGTCGCAGTGCTAGCGCCTAGCTACACTTTCACCTTAAGGTATGCTGTGTATTTATTTTTTTTGACAAGTACCTTAACTTGCTAAATAATGAGTAAACAGGAGAAATAATAGAAAGGTATGGCTTAACACGGGTTATTTCCATCTTGATGCACCATCAGTGCACTGTTACGTAAAACGCGCCTCCGACAGAAGCTCTGCATTAAAGAATGATAACAACTCTCAGACTCTTACGCAGTTTGCTAATTTGATCCTTTTTGTCTTATTTTTGTGGGGTTGCCTCTCCATTTAAACCTCTTCTGTGCGGTTTTAAAAGTTTCAGCCACATTCTATTGTCATTAACTTATTTCACTCTCTCTCTTAAAGATTGGAAGGTTGTGGGAAACACGTAAAAACTAAAGTTTTAACCGGAACTGCACTCCGTAAGATCTCCTCGTCGTCACCATGGCGTGGGCTCTGAAGCTGCCCCTCACGGATGAAGTGATCGAGTCCGGACTGGCACAGGACTTTGATGCCAGTCTGTCGGGCATTGGTCAGGAGCTTGGTGCTGGGGCGTATAGCATGAGGTACTGTGCGGGTTTTGGACTGGTTTAAGTATCCTGTTGAAGTCCAGCTGGACATGCGACACATGGGACTTCTTACAGCCATTAATATTGATATACAATTATCTGTTTCTCTTGTGTGAGGGCTTAACTTATTGATCTAAACAAGGATAGTAATGGCACCCTCAAGGGTTCCCTCCATCACTTTCTAAAGTTAGAGAATCTGTGTCAGCTGCTGAAACTTACATTTCACTTTTTTGTTTTGAAAGTCCATCCTCTTAACAGTTTGCAGCACATGTTTTTGGAGTTCTTTTATGTGGAACGGATCAGAGATTCTTTGCCAAACTATGTACAGTCTTTTCAAAGATAAGGAAGATCAAACTTTTCTCCCAGCTCGGCTTTTTGTCCACATCTGTGTGCAGGTTGAGCTGAAAAATCTCTGTACATTGATAGATTGCAGATTAATTGCATTGCTATCCGCTATGCAGCATATCCCCTGATAGATTAGTGTAAATATATCTGCACACATTTCTGTTTTTTTTAAAAAACATTTTATTTGTTGAAGTCTTAAGTCACAGTAGATATTAAAGATGCTTGTACTCGGCCTTTTGTGATGGAAATGATGTGAAATCCATTTGGGCTTTGCCGACTCAAGCGTTCTGCTTTGCCGGAGAAAGATCCATCTCTTTTGTGCCCTTTTCTGGCTGGTTAAGTGCACTGGTAAATGATACCGTACCAGCTCCAAAGTGCTCGCTTGTTCCTGAAATTCCTCTGTTGAGAGCCGAAGCGAGATCCTGACTGGATACCTGAGTATTTAGTAGTGTTGCCCCAGTTGTCTCCATTATAATTAATGAACTGTAAAACTTTGGGACACAGTAATCCACCATTCAGTGTAGCTTAGTTATGAATGGGAGACGTACACTCTCCAGTTTATTTAACCTGGTTTAAATCATTTTTAACAATTGAATAAATATATTTTATAAAAAGTATTTTTCTCTTGTCTCTCCTGTTCTCCAGCGATGTGCTCGCACTCCCCATCTTCAAGCAGGAGGAGTCGAATTTGCCTCCCGACAGTGAGAACAAGATCCTTCCATTTCAGTATGTTCTGTGTGCAGCTACCTCGCCTGCTGTTAAACTGCATGATGAAACACTCACCTACCTCAACCAAGGTCAGCATCAGGATTCACAACCACAGTGTGGTTTCCAGCATTCTGTAAATTTATTGATGTCTGAGAATACTAAATAAAACGCCACTGAAAGGAGCTGTAGTTGCCTTTTGAACGAGTATTTCTAGATGTTTTACTACTTTGGTGACTTCAAATCTTCACAGACACACTTTTAATGATAATGGAAAGTCTGGGCAGGGGGGAAATCAATATGGAAAAATATTGCTGTATGGTCTGTGGGAGTATGTGTTTCCCTGGTGCCAATAGAGCGATACGCTCTTTCCTGATAGGTTTGAAAGATCATTTCTGTCACAGATATTTTGGTGTACCATCATTATCTCACAATATGTGTGATATTGCAGACCTGGGTTTGTATTCATGCCATTGTGACCATTGTCAACATACTGTATCATGATTATTGAGACGATCCAGAGACGATGCATATAGAAGAACAAGTCCAAATTGTCACCCAGACAAAAGAGAGGGAGATGAATTACTCTGTGACTCCCAACATGAAAATAAATGTCAGTGATGTTGAATTTATGTATTATTGTTGTGATTATGACAGGAACTGAGATCTCAGCTGTATTGATTTTCCATTTCAGGCCAGTCCTATGAAATTAGAATGCTTGACAATCGGAAAATTGGGGAGCTTCCGGAAATCACTGGTAAAATGGTGAAGGTGAGACTCTGACGTGCTGCTTTTTACACGTATTATGTACATGTTAGCTCACATAGCATTAACATTGGCCTTGAAATTGTTTGTGAAACTGAAATTTCAGAGCATCATCCGTGTGGTGTTTCACGACCGACGACTTCAGTACACAGAGCACCAGCAGCTGGAAGGCTGGCGCTGGAACAGGCCCGGGGATCGAATCCTTGACCTGGGTGAGCGCTGACTTTGATGAATCCAGAAGGTTCTTGTTCTGAGGGTGTTGTTTTTGGATTTGTGTGTGAGAAGAACGTTGCTGTGCAGCCTTTTTTTATATGTATTAACCATCCAGTAGTTTTTTGGATATATCGAGTTAAGGATCTATGAGTACAAGGTTTTAGAAGACGGTGGTGATGTTATGGAGAAGTTGCTGTGTGTTAAGAACTCTTTTGATAACAGCTTGTTTCACATTGATCCGTTGCAGATATCCCCATGTCCGTCGGCATAATCGACCCCAGGGCTAACCCTACTCAGCTTAACACTGTGGAGTTCCTTTGGGACCCATCAAAAAGAACCTCAGTTTTTATCCAGGTAGCATGACGGACACCTGTTGTCCTAAATTACTTTCATCCATTTAAAGCGACGGCAGTGATCTGAGGCAGTTTTGAGCATCATGAGCTTGTTAACATTTAGTGCACTCATATATTCTGTTTGGCAGAAATGGCAGACAGTAATAACTAATACAACTGTGTTTCGAAGATTTAATGTATTGATTTCGCTTTATGTTATGTCATCATCCCCGTATATTTTAGTTTCATGTTCCTTTTTCTTTACTTTTTTAGGTACACTGCATCAGCACAGAATTCACCATGCGCAAGCATGGAGGAGAGAAGGGTGTTCCTTTCCGCATCCAGATCGACACATTCAAAGCAAATGACAGTGAAGAGTACACAGAGCACCTCCACTCGGCCTCCTGTCAGGTCAAAGTCTTCAAGGTGAGAGGATACATCGATGTACGGCAATGAAAACATTTGCTATCAGAGACAAACACCCGATTGACCTCCATCTGACCCGTTTCAGCCTAAAGGTGCGGACAGGAAGCAGAAGACCGACAGGGAGAAGATGGAGAAGAGGGCGCCGCAGGAGAAGGAAAAGTACCAGCCCTCGTATGAAACCACAATCCTGACAGAGGTTAGCTTATTACCGACCTGTTACACAGAGAATGATTTTCTGACTGCTACTCTATGTTTTGTTTTGTCTCGCCAACAATCCAAAATCAAAGACGTTCACTTCACGATGATATAAATGAGCAGCAAATCAACACTTTGTGAATCTGGAGCCAGATAATATTTGGCTGTTTTGCTAAGTGATTAATCGGGTCATTTGTTTGATGACGAAAAAGTTGAATTTCTCAGATTCAGCTTGTGTATTTTCTGGCTTCTTTACTCCTTGACGACAGTTATCAGAATGTCTTTGCGTTGTGGACAAAACAAGATGTTAGAGGACGTCAACTAATCGATTCTTGGAAATTTCCCCTCCTTGGAAATTATATTCTGGATGACACACAATTAGAGAAACTCACAAACAGTTTAGATAGATTAAATGCGAAGGAATGCTTCAGTTTATAACGGTTGAGAGCAGAGATACATTTATCAGGTTATTTCAAAGCCACAGTAACAAAGTGTTGTTCTTCTGCAGTGCTGTCCCTGGCCTGAGGTCACGTACGTCAGTAACTCCCCTTCACCCGGCTTCAACAGCACACACAACAGCTTCCCCGTTGCAGAGGGGTATGAGTGCTTCATGTTTTTTGCCAGCACTTACTGATTAATGCTGCTTCAAACTTAATTTACCATAAAACCCACATAGCTGCACTTTGTTTCCTCCTAATCGTGGATTTCTGACACGGTCAATTTTTTCATCCTTTTGTCAGAAATGGATCACCAAACCACCAGCCGCCTGAACCGGTCGTTCAGGTACCTGATGTAAGTACGAGTACATGTTCACACTCTGGATTTACTGCCTGGCTTCCTTCCTCGCTGCCTCACCGAAAGCATTGCGTATTAATATTCACAAATGCTAAGCTGACATCTGGGTGTTAAACCGCTGCCTCGATCCTCTGAGGCAGTAAACAAAAATAAGCTTAATCTGCCTCAAGGTGTGCAGGACAGAATTTAACAATGATAAATCAGAAATACAAGGTCAGCTCACATCACAGACGTGACATCAGAACGCTTCTCTCTGGGAACCAGACGATGATTCAAAGCCTCTGTTGTTTAACCTTGAAAGAGGACGTGTCAGAATATTTCATGCCGTGCTTGCTACATATTTGGATAGATGTCTGCTGAGACGTGATTACCTACACCGACAGACTAGCCTGTTAACAAGTTGATCCAGAGTCTTACATCATGTTACTTTGTCTATTTAAAGTGACCACAAAGAACTTTAAAGTGTTTATGAAACAGTCTCGTGTTTCCTCTGATGGTTATAAATGACCTGTAACGGCAAACGAGACCATCAACAAATAGACTGGTTGTTAATGCTCGTACTCGGGTCCAATCACATTTAAACACATGACCTCATTGCGATCCATTGTATGATCTCTGTCTCTCGCTTCCAGGACAATTTCAGCAGAAGCAGCTTTCGTCAGTATGAGCCGCTAAAAGTTCCTGGCAGTCACTTTAAAATAGACTTTCTGTAATTGTTTGTTTGTGTCTGATATGTTGACGACTGAAATGTCCTTAAATTGAAGTCAGCCTTGATCTAATCTCAGTTTTTTTTTTGTTGTGTGTGTCTTTACATGTTTCTTGTCAATTTTTAAAGTACTTCTTTGTAAATTTGGGATTTCTATATCAAATCCAAAAGCATTGACGTTTTGTGGAGGTATTTATGTTTTAACACTGAAATGCTATTCTCCCTGAACTGACGTTGGTTTCTGCACGATGATGATGCTACAAATAATCTCCTTAGACTGCCCAGTGTGCCGCTCGTCTCTGGGACTTGGTCAGTACACGCACACTGTACACGTGTTTGGCTGATTTCAAACAAAATTTGGCAATGCGGTACCTCTGACTCTGAGATACTCTTTGTTGTATGTTCTAATTAAATATTTAATTCTGGGTCCTGTCTTGTTTTTCTTATTCTTTCTTCTCAGAATTTGTTACCCACAGCAACACCGCAAGATGCACAACAGTGGCTTTTAATAAACCGCTTCTCGCCGTACTGTCGCCTCTTCACCAACTTCTCAGGTAAAATTTGCTCTGAAATATATTCCGTGTTATGTCTCTCATTAGTATTGTAATGTTTTTGGCGAGTCAAGAGCCAGAAGTGTGAGTGCAAACGAGCCCCTCTCGGGCATTTACCTCATTATGTAAATGTGATGGCAATTTCACACGAGGGTCTCGTGTCTGAATAAGCACCTGAGTCACTTTTTAGATTGGAGTCACGACAACTTTAACGTTCCTGTATCACTGTCAGAAACTGTTCATTAAATAGTTATTTTACAATCACTCCAAAACGCACGGATGAATACATAAATATCCAGCAAAACATTCTCTCATTATAATGTCAGTACTTCATGAGATGGATGAAACCGACCGTGTTACATATCCTGTGTGTGAAAAAAGGGGCTGCAGAGAAGACGTCATGTTGTATTTAGAGGGCGACAATGTGAGAAAACAGGATGAAAAGAGGCGGTTGTTGTCTTGAGGACCAAGACCTCCATCCTGCATGACACGAAGCATCTGCTGAGGTGTCTTTTAGCCAGACACGAGCCCCAAGGACCGGTCTGTAGCTGACCCTCTATGATGTTTATATGTGAAGGGAAGTGGTTTTATAACTGCTGGATCTTGTTTCTGTGCACCAGGTGCAGACCTGTTGAAGCTGACCAGGGAGGACGTGATTCAGATCTGTGGGCCAGCTGATGGAATAAGGCTCTTTAATGCACTGAAAGGACGGTGGGTGGTCTTGACAATATGTATTCTGCCTGTTTTATTGTCCAAACAAGGGCTTCATCCCTTTATGGACATTGTATAATATTCTCTCTCTGGGTGCCGCGTGCAGGATCGTACGCCCGAGGCTGACCATCTACGTCTGCCAGGAGTCTCAGCAGACGCGGGAGCAGCAAGTGAAACACGAAAACGGAGACGCTGCCGCCAACACTTTCTTTGGTCGGTGGACATCTGAGCTTCTCGTGTGTTTGTTGTAGCAAAATGTAAAGAAGAAGAAAGTAGTTTTCTGCTGCTGCTGTTCTGTTGCTGGTGCAGCTTTTTAAGGTTCTCTGTCTGCAAGATCATCAATTATTGATGTTATTTTATAGAAATGGAAGACAAAACTGTGTATTTCTCTACATTTTGTGCCTGTTTTATTCCCTGCCAGTATATCACGCCATTTACCTTGAGGAGCTCACGGCTGCTGAGCTGACGGAGAAGATCGCTCAGCTCTTCAACATCTCACCCAGACAGATAAATCAGATCTTCAAACAGGGTCCGACTGGCATCCACGTGCTGGTCAGCGATGAGGTGAGGTCAAGTTTTTCTTTCTTCTTACTGCTCCTTCAAATCCACACAGATTCCCGCCTGTGTCAACGTTTGCTCTCTTTTTTCACAGATGATTCAGAACTTCCAGGATGAAGTATGTTTTGTACTGGACACAATGAAAGGTATTCGAGCGCGGCGCTAATAAACGATGACGATGATTTATCTGTTTCTATATTTAACACGGAGCCTTGATGAACTCCATCATGGCAGGTTTATTTATAACACCCTCTCTCTGCTACGTTTTCTCTCCAGATGACACGAACGACGGCTACCACATCATCCTGAAGTGAAACCGAGCTGGAGAAAAAAAAAGCGTCGCTGTCTTCTTTTTCCGGTCGGCCCCCTCTAGAGCGTCATACTCCTCGTTTCTTCCTGGAATATATGGAGATGCCCCACCACAAGAAACTTCTTGAGGCTGCTAAGGAGGATTATGTGACTGAAGCAACCCGCCCTCTCCTCACTTTACCTTACTGTCTTACTTCTAGAGGGAGCCACAGTTGAATTAACAACCTCCTTCTCGCCCTGCAGTTTGTCTCCACTATTAAATCGTTGCATTTTCCTCTGTCGCTTATGTCTCATGAAAGAAGTGAGCGGCGCCGCGGCTGCTTTCACTGTTTTTCGTTAGCTGAGCATCTGGTGTGCCAAAGCTTTGCTTGTCAGCTCTTCAAAAAAACAACAACAACCAAAAGAAAGGAACAAAAATTATATATTAAAGCGGGAGAGAGTCCGACAGTCTCGACTCTTTAACTCGGCGGCGCAGCTTGATTTCTCTCGTCTTGCCTTACGGGATCCAGTCAAGCAGTCTGCAAGAAACACGGTTTCGCTAACACGGTCGCATCAAAGAACCACAGGAGGCAAACGGGACATTAAGAGAAACTGCTGGAATCCAGCTGTTCTCCTTCAACATCTGCGATTCCTTCAGAAGCTAACAAGCCAACAGTCTTTCACTGGATCGAACTGTTTCTTTTAACTTTTTCCAGACTCCCAGTTGGTCCTTGAAATATCATGTAGAGCGTAAAACTCGTGGTTGTTACTTATGGATCTTGAATGATGATGAAACACTGTCGATATTCGTGATTACAGCGGCAACACCAGCAAATTGTCTCTGCGCCATCTTCTTCTTTCTTTTTTAGCATCATGTTTGTTTTTAGCCATTTCCCGACTTTATTTGTACATAGATGACATTGTTTTAAAGCGTTTTCACAGAGAATCGTGTGTTACTTTGGCAGTTTTTTTTTTAACATACTTGACTCTCTTCAGCAATGTTTTTGGATGTTACCACTTCCAGATACTAATATACATGTGATGGGCTTTTGGTCGCACCAGAGCTGCATGTGAAAGAGGTTTGATTAGTTTATGTTTGGTCCGTTGTTCTGCTTACATGCAATTGATAGCTTGACATTTTTTTAGATGTCCATCTTTGCCCCCCCACGTCATCAGCATTATTAAAATACTGACCCATGAACCGGTCGCCATCTGTCGTCTGTCTTCTTACAAACTGTTGCTGTTGTTAAGATGCATAAAGGTGTTTAAAGAAGAAGCCCTGAGAGGCAAACGAGTGTTTCTCTCTCGTGTGTTTATGCCAGAATTATCTTTTATAAATGCAGTTTACTTTAATTGACTTCTTGCACAAAGTGTCTTAGTTTATGACACAACTAATAATTTGGGATCTTGCAAAATCTAACGTACAACAAACATCTTTTATCTGATTGTGAAACGGTCTCATTTGAATACTGATCCCTCTTTGCATAAGCAAACGAGACCTTCAGGGAGAAGATCGGCTGTAGGATAGTTGTCCTCAGTGCCGCTCGGTCGCATTCTGACTTTACAGAGTTGGATTAGACTTAAAGCAAAATGTTTTTTGTTACGTCGCAGTGCTGCGGATGAATTGAGAAGCCTGAAGGAAGAAGCTGCTCTGCGGTGTGGTGGTACGGCACTAAAACTTTAAAGAGTATTTTTACCCAAAAAACAAGAGAATTCAGTTAATATTTTAGTTTGTATACCTCCGTGCTGGTGATGGCTATGACTCAACAATTCATATGATAACTATGACACTTTCACACAGGATAAAATAATGACGTAAAGACAATTTATATCCAATATGAGTGTATAATTTGAGTTTGGTGTCTTTTTATCTGAAACTACATATTTTTAATGTGAATAAACAAACCACAAAGTCCACGAAGGAACAAAACAAGTGATTTCAGGATGTTTTAGTGTCATTCTCAAGATTTTTAAGCTTATTTTTTTTTTTTTTTTTTTTTAAATTATTTTTTTGGCCTTTTTATGGCTTTATTGATAGTACAGATGAAGAGGGTGACAGGAAACAGGGTGAAAGAGACGGGGAGTGACACGCAGCAAAGGGACCCGGGCCGGGATTTGAACCCGGGTCCGCTGCAGAGCCTTAGCACATGGGGCGCGCGCTCTACCCACCGAGCCACACAGCGCCCCAAGATTTTTAAGCTTATTTTGTTGATTATTTAGTTAATATCATAAATTTCAATAATTTTGGTCGATATAGTCCTGACATAACATTTTCATATCGTCCTGTTCCTATTAAGAAACGTGGTTTTACCAGGAATTTAACAATTACCGGAGCTGATATTTCTCTACTTATCAATGTTAAAGGTGCATTATGTAGTTTTGAGGAAGAAATTAAACTTATTTCATGATAAAACATAAACAAACTGTCCACAAAGGAACAAAATGTGAAGAGATTTCAGTATATTTTACTGCCATAATGAGAGTTTGAAGTTTATTTTCTTGATTATCGGGTTAATATCGTGAATTGCGATTATTTTGTCTGGTATAATCCCGACATAACATCTTCACATCGTCCTATTCCTATTTACAATCATTGCAAAAACGAAATAAAACGTGTATTAATCAACGTAGTGGATGTTTCATCCCTTCTTATTAAACACATGGCTTTTTTTTTTAACCTTTTGCTGGACAGATGTGCAGATGTGACAGACTTGCACAGTCATTTTGTTGCCATGGAAACTGCAGCTTTAACAACACACATTAATAATAATAAAAAATATGTAAGATGCAGGTTTGTGTTGATAGTAATTAGAAAAACATCTGTGCGTTAATTCTGTTGAATTGTGCACGTGTGCTTCCGCTCAATGTGAACAAAGAAAGCCCCCAAAAACCAGCAAATTTGAGGAAAAATCACTTCATTTCCCAGCATGCCCCGGCGCAAGGCATGCCTGTGATGTCACAATAAGTATATATACGGCTACAGGGAAGAATTTCTTCCTCCATTGTTACATTGTAACAACCGGGGCCGGGGCGAACCGGGGGGAAGGAAAAGGCGTCTCACTCTCTCTGTCTCGGTCCATTTACAACAATTTGACACCGAACCACCAAAAAAAAAAAAAAAAACCCGACCCGCGTCAAAGCGAGAAGACAAGCGAGGTTGAAAGAAAACCAGCCGAACCGAACCGAACCCGCCCCGCTGAGAAAGAAAAGGGATAAAACCAACACAGATGTCAGCGGATTTCTCTCCATCGCAAGCAGTTGATGAAGGTTTCCTGCAGGAAGATAAGACGTTTTAGAGGCTGCTGCTTTTTTTTCTTTCTTTTTTACATTATTCATGTGTTAGGGGGGGAAACCAAGTGAACACAATGACGTCCCTGTTTCTGCTGTCTGCCCTTTAAATAGATAAGAGACAAGACAGGACAGGACAGACAGAGAGAGAGACAGAGAGGCATGCAACGTTTCCAGGAAAGAAAAAAGCCCGCAGGTCCAACACACAGATCTGTGCAGAACAATGAGCATGGAGCCCTGAAGTGAAGTGAGCCTCAGATTTCACTACAACACCAACAAAAAAAAATTGACAGTCACGCAAAGCTTTCTCAAGCCAGATCACTTCGGGTTGCCGTAGTGCGAGTGCAAAGTGTGGACACTCGGGTTTTTCAGGGTTTTGGCACCAAAAAAAAGAAAAAATAAGACAGAAAAAAAAGGGAAAAAGGCGATCAGAGATTGATGTGCAGCTCACACTGGAGACAGACCTGCGAGCTGGTTGGAATAAGGGTCCCTGTTTCTGCCTCAGGTAAGAGGGTTTAGTGTTTCGTTAACCGGGCGGCTTGCCATTGTGTGTGTGTGTGTGTGTGTGTGTGTGTGAAATGGGTAGAGCTAGAGAAAGAAAGAAAGAGAGAGAGAGAGAGAGGTCGAGTCTTTGCTTGTCAGACTGATAAAATCCAGCCTATACACACACACACACACACACACACACACACAGTCTGATCAGCTGCTGCATGCACACACAGTTAAAACAAATACATCCCTGCACACACACACATACACACACAGCAG
>CAEMYA010000103.1:2118612-2147707 GCA_903131615.1 Diplodus sargus | reverse complement strand
CCCCCCCCCCCCCCGCGGAGAGAAAAGAGGTGACTTCACATCAGAGGTATCTGCTGGAAGAGGGATCTCCACCGCTGAAGCTTTGAGGGTGAACAATTAGACGAGCTGGCTCGTTTTTAATCTGGTAAAAGTGGGCAGTAAACAGTTACAGCGGGTGACGTTAACGGGACAAAAGGTGGCGAGGTTCACGGACTGATGGATGAATGGTGATGTCCCTCTGGTGAGGTAATATTATGTCATTAAAATAATGTTGTTGCACATTTCAGATGACAATACAGTTCACGTCCCGCGGCTCCACTCTCAGGATAAAGACCTCGGTGAGTTGGCTGCTTCGCTTCCGTCTGAAATCTGACTTTTCTGGGAAAATATCTCCACATGAACTGTGTGAACTGCCACAAAGTTTGGCATAGATATTCACAGATCCCAGACAAACAACTATTAGGTGAAAACTAGTACATGTGCTCAACATCTTTTATGTTTTTTAGGTGTTTCATGCCCGAACACCCAGAAACTTTCATCCAATCAGCCTCAGTCCACCCTAATTATTAGCAGAAGATTGATTAATTATACGACCTGCAGCTCTGGAGCAACATAATCATTTATTCGGACTCATGTTCCCGTCCACCTGATGAATGTAAGTCTGATATTCTCACTCTTTTCAGCTCTGTTTTTGGTCTCCACTTTTTCCACCAGCTGGTGTCTCAGTGTTTCCAGCAATCGTTTGGTGCTGAACAGGTGTACAGTGGATTTTTAGTTACCTTTGCGAGGCAGCTGGATGTGCGAGATCACAGGTGTGTAATCTCGCAAATCCATCTTGCCGGGCTTCAGGAAATAAAGGATGCGCTAATGCAGTAATGAGGGGATGAGTTGCAGGTGGAGTGAGGAGGAGGTGAGGATGATGAGCTGAAAACGAGGGAGATGCAACACAGGTGTGGAGGGAAAAATCAGGCTGGTGAGGAGCAAAAGAGAACAGGAGGAAGAAAAAGAGCAAAATATGCCAGAAAACACAAATAAACTGTAGCTGAAATGATCGATCTTGACAACCTCTGTGCCTGTGTTGTCTCACAGAGCTGCTCATGTCAATAGACTTTGTCCTCCAGCATCAAAGTCTGAGAGAGAGAAAGAGGCGTGTTTACACATGTGGCTGTGTGAACGCACTAACAATGATGCTACAGCTCTTTTCCGCCATTGATCCCGACGCTGCTGTCGCCTCGGGCTCCTGTGATCAATAGCATGTTTGTCGGGGTCAGACTTTGTGCTGGGAAGAAGACGAATATGTGCTTCTCTCGAAATCTGGGAAAGGATGTAGAATCACTTCCTGTGCATGTGCCCTATTCCCTGATGGACAATTACGTGAATCATGTTAAAAAAAAGTCCCTGCTGTGGTAAACGTCTGACCCCCATCAGGACCAGGACCGCTGACTCCTCAGCTGTAATCAACACCAGGTCCAACAGAACTGTTTCTGTCTCACTTTCATAAAGCTGGCTGTTGTAGTCTCTCCCAGCAGGGGCCAGACTGTGCTGACATTTATAGTAGTTCAGTTTTCATTAGCAGCTTTTGTATATAGATTTTAGATTCAGCTTTTTTATCCACATGACCTCATTTCATGAACTGGACTACCTGTAACAACAAAGCTTTGCCCCGTCGTCTCTGTGGATAAGAGTTTCCAAACTGTGTATGTTGTATCGCCCTCGGTGTCATGGAAACATGTATGCAGAAGTGTGTGTGTGTGTGTGTGTGTGTGTGTGTGTGGAAGAGATGTTGGAGGGTGGAGAGTTTTCCATTTGTGAATAATCTGAGAGGGTGGAGTGCGTTCAGGAAACGCGCCGCTCGAGGCTACAGGTTCAGTTTATTTTAAAGCTGATAAGAATACTTGTATTCAGGCTTTAACTGTTTCTAATTCACTGTAAAAGCAGCTGATTGAAATAATTCAAGTAATGAGATCAAATCAAAGCTCCCACTAAACATTAGACGTCCAAACGGCGTCTTTTCGAGGTCATTTTCGCAATATAGACATGATCTGCACGTCCATCAGACGTCTAATGTTTAGTGGGCTTTTATTGCTGTTTTTCACTCTTTAAGTTTCACACACAAGATTTACGCCTGTTCGTCAGACTAAAATGTTGACTGTTGTAGCTTTAAGTTCAAGTCAGTGATTCAACATTTGTAAGTGCGATATCACTGGATATTTTTAAGGCAACCTTGGGACAATTTAGCTGCGTTTGTAGCGACAAAACCAGATGTTTTTAATGAGACCGTGGGACGTTTTGCAGCCGTGTTTGTCACAACAAGAAACTGAACCTAAAGAAATGTAAAGTTTGGGAATTTCACAGTGTGCAGACACGCAGTTCCTGCTCTGCAAAGATCTTTCTTTTAGCGGAAAAAACGTCTTAATACGATTCGACTGGTGGGTCTTAAAGTGCAACCTGAGTCGGGTTAAAGGTGCAATAATACTGAACATTGAATGAGGCGGTGGAAGGTTTGAGCGTGAGCGATCTGTGACGATGAGCTGAGCAGACTTGCAGACACGCAGGCAGGTGGTGATGCGACGAAACAGGCAAGAAAACACGAGATATAAATTGAATACACAATTCCAAGGTGGTCGCTAAACTGGCGCAGAGTGAGTGAAGAACCAGAGCTTGCAGAGTATTGCAGGGTTAATGAGGTGATTGATGGCAGGTGTGCAGACATTACAGGTGTGCAGGTCGCACCAATCAGCGCCAAGGACCTGAACTCACCAGAGAGGACAGAACTGGAGACGCTCAGGACAAGAAACAAAAAGGAAAACTGGTGGCGTCGCTGCCGCCGTCATTCACAAGTACCTAAAGTTGTTGGCTATTAAGAAATATGTTAAATACTTTCCTATCCTAAATATAAAGACACGTCGTCGTACACAAACTCTATTTTTTCCCCCGCTGTCTCATCGGTGCCACTGCGTGCTGGGAATCGGGGCCCAGTCTCGGGTTACTGCTGGGAAAACAGACGTAGCGTGAGTCCAACAGGTGATGGGCTTTGATGGAGCGGCTTGTCATAACACCGCAGCGCTTCATCACCGTGAAACTGCCGCTGGAAATTAATTACGCATCAGGGATGACTTCAGGAAGATTATTTATAGCCTCTCTGAGGGGTTTTAGCGGAAAGGGGATCCCCTCTCGGAGGGACTGGAAGCATCAGGGGACGCTCTCTAAGAATAAACTGGACACTGAGAGACGTCACCTCTGACTTTTGGACTATAAAAAAAGTACTGCGAGGTCATTCAGAGTTTGGCTTTTTAAAGATCTGCTCTGCATCTGTGAGCTGATGTCAAGTTTTGAGTGTTAGCAGTCAATAACAGATCGCAGATCAGTTCAGCCAAACGAACGTAAGGGTTAAAGCTCTCTGGAATGCTGAATTGACCTTTCTGTCTTGGTCATTTTTCACGTTTATGTCTCAAATAAATCACTGAAAAAGCAAACCAGGTGCAGAGAAACAGTCTTCCTCTTTTGTTTACAGTCTTCAGCTCTAAAAGAAGAGTCACCTGAGCTGTGAAAACTGGTAAAGAGATGGAGGGGGATTATGCAGTTAGGAGGTCACAACTCTGCTGAATGTCAATCTGATCTCCGTCTTCATCCTTTAATGACCAGACGCTCCCAGCTGCTCCCAGACAAAACGTTACGGTTCAGCACTTCGTGAGATGGGATGACTTTCAAAGGAACAATCGAGAAAAAATCTGGTTACCGGGGGGATCTTCATCCGTCAGGGTGTTTTTAAGGGTTAACTGAGACCGACGAGACGTTCCCTGAGAAACATCAGAGGACTCTCGCCGTGATCTCGCTGCAGATTTACTCGACTCCCACGTCAGACAGCATCCCGGGAGCTGATGAAATGTTTCAATAGAAACTCAAAACGCCCTCCCAGAGATTAAGCTCCAGGGGACACAGAGAGAGAGAGAGAGAGACGAGGAGTTCAAGCCGCCATAAATTCTTCGTGGCGTAACGTGAACTGGAGAACAGCGAGATGGTTAATGATTAGAATATGTCCCGATCCGCCTCATTTCACCCTCTGGTGCTGTTTCCCACAGGCCAGCAATTTCTCCTCGAGGCTGTAAGCAAAGAAAAGTCGCTGTTTGTTGTGGGAACAAACGCTCAGATTAGATGCAATTAGTCGTCTCGTCCTCGCCTAACGACACATTAACATGAGATCTTTGTGCGTTTTGTGCTGGAGGTGTGTTTCTCGTGGATGTTTTGGATACGTGAGCGAACTCGGGGCGATCCCCCGTATTTCATATTGTTGGCTGAAACATTTTCTCCTTGTTGTTGTTCCACCATTAAAGCACTTTTCCCATTTAAAGGGTCGGTTTGACTTATGATTTAGCCAAATTGGCCTTTTTTAAAGGGTCGGTTCGCCCTAATTATGACAAACCACGTATGCTCACGCACCTCCAGCGCTGTTACCATGCAAACAGTCTGACTGAGCAAACTCATGAACAACATGTTAAGTAAGGAGTTCAATTGTCTGAGACATCAGCCAGATGAGAAGACTGATGCCACTCGTTGGTATGCTAAATGTGAAGCTATTAGCTTAGCATAAAGAAGCAGGAAAGAGCTAGCTTGGCTCTGTCCAAATCTGTCCAACCAGCACCTCTTACTAAATGTAAATCCACCGTGACGCCACCGATTGCTCGTGGACGAGTGTTTCGACAAATGTTAGCCGAGCAGGTTCCTGCAAAATCACAGATAAATTAAACTGGATGTTTCTGCATGTTGCAACTTTCCATTTGTTTAGGTTGAATTTTCTTTTTCTCTCGAGTTGCAGGACTGTGCTGAAGCTCTGTTTAGGTTTAGGGTCAAAAACCGCTTCGGTTAGGGTTAGGAAAGCGTCACGGGTTTTTGGCAGAATTGGCAGTTTTGTTTCACCACAAAAACCGGTGTAAAAGTCTGCAGCTCTCCTTAAAAAACAGCCAGTGTTGACGCCACAAAAATGGATGGAAATGCTGACTGCTGACATTAAAATCCTGGTGACTGGGTCGGTTTTTGAAGGAGTGACCATATGAGGACGAGAACGTCGAGCTGGGGAGGAACATCCTGATTGGATTTGACCAAGAACACGCTGTGGTGGCGGCTTGTCAATCCCTCATTTATCGACTATTTTACTCTAATTTGAACCATAATTTGGTAAATGAACATCATGCCGTGTTGAAGGAGACTTGAAAACTTGTAATTGGTGCCATAAATTCCATTCCATCATAAATTAAATGAGGTAAACATCTGGGGAGAAGTGGGGTCATTTTCTCATACGCTTACATGCAATCCGACTTGTTTTGGAAACCAGGTGTGTTACGTGAACCTAATAAGAGCATAAACACAACGTAAAACTAGTAACTGAAACAAGCAGAACATTGTTTGTACGGTTGTAGCAGCAACATGAAGACATTTACAGTTTCAACATATCTGTGGTTTGCAGAAATGAACACGGCAAACATTTATTCTGGCGATCACGTTAAGTGAACGACCGGCTGACGTTACAAATCGTCATCAATCATTTTTTAGACAAAAGTTTGCAAGAGCATATCTGGAAGAAAATCTGAGAAAAACAGCCAGAAAATGTGTATTTTTAGCGAACTGACCCTTTAAAGAGCACAAAATCATACATTTACTTGTACAGACACACACACACACACACACTTTCTGTGTTGGGTGTCAGCAGATTAGAGGGTTCTGTAGTTTCTGACCCGGCTCGCCTCCCTCTGCCTTCATTAGGCTCCTGCAGAGCGCGGCCGCTCACCCGGGGACGGGAGGTCGTCTCCCAGCCTTCTATTACTCACAGCCTCCCCCCTTCCTGAGCAGCCAGACCCCCCTCAGCAGCAGCTGGCAGGTGAATCAACGCTCTCTTTGTCGAATCACCTGAAAGTCTGTTTTCCTCCCCCCTGAATCTTGTTGTCACTGATTGCGGGTTAAAAAGCCAGTGAGTCACAGAAGACTTTGTGTCGGGGTTTGAACTCACAGCTGCTCCTCCGTCGTTACCTTTTAATGTTTTCTATTTCTTTCTTTGTCATCGCAGAGGGCTCGCTTTTTGTATTCATGTGGTATTCTTGACTGTTTTGAATCAAAGCAATCCTCCAACCCTGATTTTTATGACTCGCATTCGGACGTATGGAACAAAGATTAGAGGCGATGGGAAAATAATGAAGCAGATCCCGTGTAAAGAAGGGGGATCAGGAAGAACGGCGAGGGAGGAGAGTGATGAGTGCTGGATTGTGACAGGTGATATATGAGCGCGGAGGGTTTGGGAACCCTCGCTGTTAACATTGGGCTGTAAATCACCGTCGGTGCGGGGCGTGTCCCTATTAGAGAGCGAGGGAAGTCGAAGCCCCATGCTGTGCTAATGAGGGTGCCCGGTCCCTCGGCCCAGCATGGGTGCTCCCGCATGCGGAGAAGGTTGCGGGAAAATTGAGCTGCAGAAAGAGGAAGTGGACGGGATCGACGGATCGTTTCTAAACGAGAGGCAGTGAGGAAAATGTTCCACATTCTGAGGGACGAGGAAACTTTGAGCTGGTTCAGAGGGAAGTTATGAAAAATGTGTCTTCCTTCCAAACAGTGTGAATGTGTATTATTTGCCACCATGAAGCTGCAGCCGATTAGCTTGAAGTCTTAAAAAAAAGGGGGATTTTTCTCTAAATGTGCTGAACAGTGAGAACCCGGAGGCGTCGTGCCCGTTCAGGCTGTCGGCGCTCGAGCCCCACGAGGTTTGTCAGCAGGATTACATAAAAATTATTGAACGGATTTCCAGGAAACTTGGACGCAGGATGAGTCTCACTGTCTGCAACACGAGGCCGCTTCTGACATTTTTTTGGTTTCTTCCATAAGTTGGGAAGAGGAAATCAGTCCACAGCAGCTTCGTTCGGCATTTTAACAGACACTTCCGTAACGTTTCGTTATGTATCATCTCTAAATTCATTTGCATTGTGGATTGTCTTCTTCTGATGTTGAATTTTTGGGCGAAGATTAGTGATTAGTGACGGATTAGTGTAGATATTAGCTTGATTAGAAGTTAGTGAGTAACTGATAATCACAAATGAATATTCAGTATTTAGATTTTGGCCTGCACGATGTCTCAGAACCCTAAAGGTTGTGAGAGCAAAGCTAGTTGCTGCTCCTTGTTTCCAGTCCTTATGCTAAGCTAATCTAAGCTAAGCTAAGCTACGCTAACAGGCATTCCATAGCGTGCAGACGTGACATTGGTATCAATCTTCGCATCTAACTCTCTGAAAGAAAACAAATACTATCAATCTGTTACTTTCAATTCGTTCCTGTACTTGTGACGCTTTAAACCTTCATTTCTTTGGCTACAGTTCTGTTGGAAACGTGGCATTAGTCTGCGTTTTTACAACTTGAGATAAGTTTCATGGTTTTTTATCATCTCAGTTTACATAGCCATTAGTACAGCGCATTAAATCCGTCTAAGTCTCTTTAATCCCTAAAAAGGGAAATAAAGTCACACACTCTCATCGACCATCATCACCGTCTCTTGTTGCATTCAGCCGACGGAAAGTTACTGGAAAATGACCCCAAAAAAGCTTCTGCATTGACCTTTTTGTGAAATGAGCCACCAGGGGTGAAACGAGAGGTGAGAATGATGAAACACTAAAGTGACACAGACGTATTAACGAAAAACAGGAAGCAACACCCTTTTTTTTAGCTTTGCTCTGCTTATCTGTGCTCAAACCGCAGTGATGGTGTTGCAACTGTTTTTAGCACAGTTAGTTGTTATTGTGTGCTTATGTATGGAAAAATAAATATGATTTTTTATTATTCGTGTTAATATAAACGTCTCTACAAAGACTTTATGTGCCTGCAAAAACTAATTATTTCACTCACGATGTTCTTTCCTCTGCTCCAGATCGAAGCACAAATAAATAAAACAAAGAAAGAAAGAAAGAAATATCACACACTGTGTTGAGATGAACTGGAACATTTCTGCAAGGACGCTTCATCCTCCAAAACATAAACTGTTCTTTGTAGAATTAGAAACGTTTCCTGTTTTCTTCCCGTCCCTCACTGCAACAAAAGAAGTAGTGGCTGTATTCTCAACAGGAAATACTTAAATGTCGCTAATGTCCGTGCTTAAGTGTGGAGCTGCAGAGCCAGGAGACAGTTAGCGTAGCTTAGCATCGGGACTGGATGCTCACCTGGCTGAAATCTGCCCGTCAACATCACAACACCTCTGTAATTAACACGCTAACATCTCATTTGTTTGGAGGCGCTGGTTTGTGGATTTCCAGTTTCGTGCTAAGCTAACTAGCTGTTTAGCTTCATATCCACCAAACAGGAGTGTAGCTTCATATCTCATCAGAAGTTATAGAATATGTACGTCAAAGTGTATCAATTAGATAACAAGGTGTTTTATTTAATACAGGAGAAAGAATAACCACAATGTGTGACTTTTATGTATAAAACATTTATGTAGAAGTTCCCTTAACTTCATAATGATTGAGTCAACACAGAAGGTTTATGGATAAATCTGCACTAATTCACTTTAATCTGATGTTTAGACGATTCATTTGTTCAGATTGACTCAGTGTGTATTTAAGTCACTGATGTAGACAAAAGATGTTTTAGTCTGAGATGCTCGTCTGTTCTTGCAGACAGAAAACCGGATGTTCTGCGGCTTTAACGTGGATCTCCTGGGAGACATTTCTTTTTTTTCCCCGACACACGAGCGTTTCAGCACGACTTATCTACGAGCGAACAAATGAAGTTTTTACAGTTATTCTGTTATTCATTCTGTCAAGTATGTTCTAAAAGGGAAACCGCAGAGAGGAGTCAGCGACCTCACACTGATGACAAGACTCCAGAAAGTCTCTGCGTCCCGGTCAAGACATGGCTACAGCGCAGAGCTCTCTGTGAAAACCACAGCTTGTTTGTGTTGCATCACTGATGTGTGCGACTCAGCAGGAGCGAACAGACGTCTGCTTGGACTTTCAGACGCTGGAAGTGAGTAAGAGTTGCTCTGCAAAGCTTCCATCATCTGTCAGGCCGACCGAACCCCGTTTTTAACAATGCATCCGATTGTATTATCGAGCGTCGAGCTTTTAATGTGGTAAATATCAGCTACAGAAAGTGTGGACCACCCTCGGATCTGTCGTAAATGTGGTTAAATGAAGACGCTCCAGATCTTCTGAGCTGGGGGAACAATTGGCTGTTGTTCTGGTGAAGTCGCTGATCCGGCTCGTCTTGAGTTTCTCTGTGATGTGGGGTGAGACAGAGGTTGGTATCAGTTAATCATTTCAGCCGCCGGTTCTCTTTCCAGAGAGAGACGCACATGTTTGTCCCGGTATCACCTCGAATCTTCTAAAAAAGAAGGCATCTTCACACCTGGTCTGACCAGATGTGCACCTGTGGAATTCAGCCTCCTCACCTGCTGCCTGTGTGTATGTGCGTCCGAAACACCTGGATATCGTCTGGACACCGCGTTCTTTCTGTTTCACTTAAAAATGCCCGTCTGTCTGAGGGGTTTTATCAGACTGACATGTGATGATAAAAAAAAAAGAATAACATCTTCAGAAGCGTCTGCAGATTTTCAACAGAGATCAAAAAGATCTCTTAACTGGAAGCACAGTGTTTCAAATGAATAATACCTCCAGTTCACGTTTGAGTTCGAGAGGTTTACATGCACTGAATCTACCTCATTCCCTTCTTTTCTCTGCTAAGCGTGTGGTGGCTTTAATTAGCTGTAAGAGGCTGCGGTTTGAGACGTAAAGACGCCCGACCATGACTCCCATGGAAACATCACGTTATGAGCGGAGGAAAGCCTTACTCATACAGCACACACACACACACTCAGAGGTCTCCAGAGCTGTGTCATCAGCGTGCAGGCCTCTCAGCTGAGAGGACGGGCTCCCTCCACAGCCAGTAAATGACCCCACCCAGCTGTTCTCTGCTGTCCTCATCCAAAAAACCCTCCTCTCTTTCTCTCTCTCTCTCTCTCTCTCTCCACCTCTCGCTAACATCATCAGCATGGCCCTGCACCACAACTGAGAGACATGGAAGCAATTATAGCAGCAGGGTGAAGTCGAAAAAAAATCTGAGCAACCTACGAAAATCAAAGCTCTGCTTATTCGCGTTAGCATGCCAGCGCACCGAGCGCTGATCCAGGAGGGCCCGTCAGGAAGAAGAGCGGTGTTGTGGAAAGGAAAACTTTTTATGAGTGTCTTGTACCAGAAAATGGGGGATTAGAGCAAATGCTGGTGAAAGGGACGCTGATTTTACTCATGAAGATCTGTTTACTGGTTATGTGGAGTGCCTCTCAGCTGTGTAATGTCCTCTGTGGCTCTGGAGAAGCTTTGTGAAGTCAAAGCGATGAAAATAACCCTGATGATGTCATGAGGGTTATCTCAACGCAGAAGCCTGCATGACAAAGTGTGGACGTAGGGTTTGAACAGGGTGGGTGTCTAATGATGCCATCATGTTGAAACAATGTGACGTGTAGGACTTAATTACAGATTAAACGTCAGGATGTTGACCTTTTTTTAATTAAATCTATGTCTTACAAGTCTCCAACTTTCTGGAAGTGTTATTAAAAATTGTAGTATTCATCTAGAAGCAGTTTATGTAACGTTTACATGTTTTATCTCATTAAATCAGGGGTTGGTAAGATCGAGGAAACCAGCAAGAGCACTCCATGACTGTAGCTGTCACTGGCCAGCAGGCAGATGTGTTAGCAGCTAGTTTTCTAAGTTCAACAAGCTCTCATAGCTTTCTTAGTTTAATTAACATATAAATAAACAACTCTGTTAAATGCCACAATCATATAAACAGGCAAAATAGCCGTCATAAACGTACCTCAGTTTGAAAAGGCTACCAGGCTTTACTGGTGTAGCTGTGTGCTTTGTGCTAACTGGGTTAGCTTGGCTCAGGGACTCTCTGCTTTGTGCTAACTGGGTTAGCTTGGCTCAGGGGCTCTCTGCTTTGTGCTAACTGGGTTAGCTTGGCTCAGGGGGTGTGTGCTTTGTGCTAATTGAGTGAGCTTGGCTCAGAGGGTGTGTGCTTTGTGCTAATTGAGTTAGCTTGGCTCAGGGGCAGGGTGCTTTGTGCTAACTGAGTTAGCTTGGCTCAGGAGCAGTGTGCTTTGTGCTAATTGAGTTAATTTGGCTCAGGGGCGGAGTGCTTTATGCTAACTGAATTAACTTGGCTCAGGGGTGGTTTGCTTTGTGCTAACGTTAGCCTCTTAACAAGTCCTTGTCTCAGCTTCCTGACGAAGCCCAAGGAACCTAAAAAAGAAGGAAGGGTCAAATGTCACCAAATCCTGCTGTGTTCAAAAGTCTAACTTAACTGAGTTTTATAGCTTCTGATGAAGAGACATCTCCAGAAAAAGAGCAACCTTTCTTCGGAATACATGGTGGTTGTTATAATCTTTGTAAACAAAGACTTTCATAGTAGTGTCTTCTAATACTAGCACCACGCAACAGTATCATAACTTTGCAAACAAGTGTGACTGAATGGCTCCGAAACGTTTGTCTCATTCATACTGTAACCGAAGCAGCTGCCAAAAAGAAGAGCACATCAATCCAAAAACTCCTGGTATGCTTTAAAAATGGTGAGCAGGAATGTAAAAAATACATGCAAATTGCAGTAATTGGCTGAAAAAAAAAGGGCAGGGCCAAAGATACGGTCACTCTCTCTGGATCCACACCAGCGGCTTTGATTCTCACAGGATCCATGCAATTATTTCCGAATCCAGATGATAATTTCTCTCGCCGCTTACTTCTCACAGGCTCATCCAACATTTCCTCTGATCCTCCCATCATACCAGTACTATTTTTTCTTTTCTTTTTCTCCCTCCACCGAAGCAGAGGTTATTACCGTTCACATCACATGGGGTGTTACAAGACAACAAGATACGTCTTCCAGGAGTTACCCAACTCCTCCGCGGCTGAGATTTCGTCCAGATCCTGATGAGCTCGTCGTGGGCTCGTCCAAGAAAGCCGGACGCCGCGCCCATGACAGCCACTCCTCAGGGAGTCCACTCCTCCTCGTTACCCCTGGAAACAGAACTATTAACACACACACAAGTTTACTCAAATGTTCCGGGTTGTCCGTGTGGCCCCCTCCCGGTTGCGGGGTTTGGGATAGTGGGGGGCGGCCGGGGGATTTTACATTATATATATCCTGTTAGAGCAAATGTGTGTGAGTCAAAGTGAGAGAGACACACTGAGGGATGGGGGCTGCGTTGTAAAAAAAAGAAGGGAAATTTCTGCCTTAACAGCTCCCGTACCTAAGCAGAACGCACGCAGAGGCCTGTTCCAACTCACTAATAGAAACCAGACACATGAGGAGTGAGGGCTTTTTCGCTGCACAGCTCCAGAGGGAACCGCTGGAGAGGAGGTGGGGAGTCAAGTAGGTGAAAAGAAAAGGAAAGAAAGAAAGAAAGAACTGGGCAGATAACAAACTTTTAACCGTTATTTGCCCTCGGAGCCAGCGAGGGACGGGAGTGTCGACTCCCTTTTTCTGTATTTCAGATTTCTCCATTCAGCCCGCAAGATGAGCACTCCTGACCGATAAGCAGGAAGTCGGCATAGCACTTAACTGAGATAATTCTTCAGAACTGAGCCTGCTGCATATGTGAGAAAATACTCTGCTGCCCGACGTCGTCTTGATTTGGCTTAACGGATAAAGAACCTAACTACAACCACATGCACACACACAGATAACCACCCAGCTTTAACTGCGAACTCACTGACAGCGTACTGACACGCAGCCAGCGGTGTTGAAGATAAAAATGAAGAGAGAGAAAACGGCTGCGTTCGGATCACAAGTAAGCAGCTGTACAGGTACAGTACAGGTGTGAAGGCCCCCAAAGATGCATTGAAGATGCATTTGATCACGCAGACCACAATCGGAGCTGGTCCGGGCCGCATGGAAGGACTACCTACTCTCCTGACATCCTCTGTGAAAGAACAAAAAAGCTACAAAAATACATCTTAACCTGGCAAAGTTAGCAGCTGATGTTTGTGAACATGCTGTCTGTTTCACCTGATCACCCAAACAAGTTGTCGCAATACCACCAGACTCCATTTACAAACTGCATGATTTTGAAAGTTGTTGAGTAAGGAGAAACTTTGCAGAACAGTTACGCCAAATTCTGACTCATTTGTGCCTTCTTGTGAATTCGGCATTAAATGCAATATGTGTAATTGTTAACTTTCTTGTATTATGTGTCAGTTTGTCATGGCAATGTATCTTATCCTAGCTTTTTATAGACACTGATTTCACCTAACTGTATGAAAGAAGACACAATTTTATTTTTGTTTAAGACATCAAACTTTCCAAAAACAGCAAACAGAAACCAATAAAGACTTTTGTCGCCTGTGGTCCCCAGATTCCCTTTAAAAAATACACATTTCTTGAGAGTTGTCAAGTGAGGAGAAACTTAAAAAAACTTTGTTAAACATCTACAACAAATTCTAAATCTTTTGTGTTCTTCTTGTAAATTTGGCTGTAAATGCAAAACATTAAATTGTTTCTTTCCTTGTATTAAGTGTCAGTTTTTCATGACAAAGCTCTACCGCCGGTCTGCTGCTGTGGCTAAAGTGCATCTTACCTGCCAACATTAAGCAGCTGTCTGTGCCTGATTTCAACTGATTTTCACGAAACACTTAGAAAGAATGCATCATTTTATTGAGATCAAACATGTCAAATTTGTCAGATAAAGTAACCAAAATCGCCTGTGGTTACCCTGTGGAGAAAGAAACCAGACTCCCTTTTAAAATTGTGCAATTTTTTGGGTTGCTGACGAAGAAAGAAACTAAATCCACATTGTGTAACTGTGTCTATAAAAAATTCTTAATCATCTGGGCCCTCTGGTGAATTCGGCTAATGTTACGCATTAAGTTCCATATACGTTTGTGTATAAAAAACATTGTTTCCGATTGATACGTGTGTTTATTTGCCAGGCTGATGTTCACATCGGGTCTGAACGGGGTTGAGAAGTTGAATATGGCGTAATAGTGTGTTTCTTGTGAAACTAAACTATGTCTGAAATGGGAAAAGAGGGGGAAGAGTGGGAATACTTGTGTAATTTGCGACACTGGGACTTCAGATTAGATGACTCATGATCATCATCATTATTTTGTGAATCAGATGTTTTGCCAGACCTCTCCAGCCTCCTCTCCTCTCCTCTCCTCTCCATATAAATCTTACCCTGGCATCACATTTTTCTTACCATCTTGCCTCTCTTTCCCCCGAGAAGCTCCACACCGGTCATGTGCGAGAACATCCGGCGAGTGAAGAACAGAGGCTCCTCTTTTCCTCTCCTCTGTTTTTTTTTCTTTTCCGCCTGCATGTCAGGTCATAAGCAGGGACAGTGAGTACCAGTCATCGGGGAGCGAGCTGATAAAACTCTACCGAGAACTACGCTGCCTTATTTAGAATCACAGTTGGAAGAAGGGTTTGAGTCACAAGGCATCCGCAGCACAGTGTCTCTCTCTCCTGAAGGGAATTCATTAGTGGAGAGTGAATCAGCATCGGAGCACAAACATTAAGGTGTTGGTGTTTATGCTCAGCAGTCGTTGTGTGAGAGGATAGATATTACCATGAATGGTCAGTTCCTCCTCAGAGTGAGACATTTAGTCTCCAGGTGGTGGGGATGAATCAGCTTTTAGAACGGGCCTGTCACTTCCTGAATGACTCTTAGAAACTGGAAAGTAAATGGTAATATTTTATTCTGCTTCAGTTGGGAACAGCTTGTGATGTAGCGCTGCTCTGAACAAAGAATGGAGACGATACAGCCGAGTGCAAGATCTGACTGAAGTGGTCAGTGACGCTTTATTTAATTAACTTAACTCTACATTGGCACGAACCTGAAAAACAGAGTCTCAAACTAATTTCTACATCATTTATCTATTTATCTGTCTATTTTATAAAGACGATCCTACTTGAAAATGACGGAAGGGAAATGTTTTGTGTCAGCAGCAGCCAAAGGTTTTCTTTGATATTAGATGAACGCAGTCATGATTTGATTTGATTTGATTAGAGATAACCTTCATTCAGTTAACTTTAAATCAGCTGTAATTGATATTTCAGTTGTAATATCATCGTACAAAGACAGCAGGACAACACCGTGACATGTCTGATATCTGCCGCTCCTCTTTCTCTTTGACTCGAGCCCGACATCGTCACAGCGCCTCATAACTAATCTGTCTACTCTCAGTCATTCACAGTCTCTATAGCAGCCATCTGGAGCGATTAATATCTGACCGGAGGACACTTTGACGTGCAGCTGGGGATCAAACCGTCGAAACCTAAGCTTGACTAGCCGCTCTACCACCGGAGCCACAGCCACAGCCACCTCTGTGCGTAAATCATCCGTGGGAAATTTCATGTATATGTTTTAAAAGTGTCACAGGAAGAAATGTCGTGGTAGACTGAAGAGTGAAGATCTCTGCCAGGCTAACAGTCAGGAAGGTTTATTCATGCTTTGATTTGTGTCTTAAGTCAGTGGATCATAATCTATTAAGCATGAAGATTAATCTTAATTTGGCCTGAAGCAAACTAGTCTTATCTTTAGTTTGGCAAACTGCACGAAATGTCTAAACATATAAAGCAACATGGTGACAACTGCTGCAAAGATGAACACAATCTGCTCTGAAGTTCCCGTCTGCAAGATCTAAATGTTTGTTTTAAGAGGAGCGAGAGGTCAGCAATCGATACTGTTTATTACAGAGCAATGAATAAAACAAAAATGTGAGTCACTGCAGCCACGAGTCCTCGAGCATACATTTGCACAAAAGCTGCTGGTCTGAGAACAGCACTGTGTGGAATGAGGTGCCGACGGATACACAGATACTCACTCATACGTGACCAAACACATGATCCCCTCCAGGTCGACGCCTGGCTGAGATAATTAAGAGCCTTAATGATTTTTTGGCTCATCAGAGTGTTTTTTATTTTGACTTTATGTGTGTGATATAAACCTTCCGCCTCCCGTGGAAGTTTAATAGTGTGTTTGCTACCGGCAATGTTTTCCTGTTGTTTTCCCCGCCTGGGTGTTCCATTATTGAAAAATGTGCTTTTTAGAAGTGGAAGTAGGAAGTGAAAGTGAAGCGCTGCTGTTAAAAAATGCATATTTGCAAGACACCACTTTGCTTCTGCAGCGTGTAGGTGGTCCATCGCTGAGCCCGGAGCTGTGTTATATTACATTACCGGCTCTGTGTGGTCAGGAAAATGCATTCTGTCAGTGCGGTGTTTAATATAATTAGGAGGATTAAAGTGTGATGTTTTTAGAAATAACGCAGCGTTCCTTCTGGTCTCACACGGAGCAATTACAATTTGGAGACGTCAACACATTCCGCTCAACGACATGTGACGTTGAACGAGCCGTTAAACGAGTCTCTTTTCCTTTGAGGAGCGGGCGATTCATCAGCAGACACCCAAAACACAACATTCCTCAACACAAACGCAGGAAGACTGGGATTGTTTGAAAATCTTGGCTGTGGCAGCGTGGCACCCTCCGATTAATGTGCCCCCCCTCCGTCAAAGCACGCGAAGAATCACCCAATCAACGTGTTCTCTAACAGTTTTACTGTTTCAAGTAGTTTATTTAAATTGTTGGGAAAATTTGGAGAGGATAAAAAGGAGGGGTCGGTGGATGAAGATGGGGCTTTGAGAGGGACTGCAGGTGTGCCGGACCGTCTAGGAACCGGGATGGGGTTCGTGGCTTCACCTCCCCCCGTGGTTCCTGTGCTAGATGACCCGGGTCCCTGTTCTGTGGTATCTTCGTGCCGTGGGACGGTGATGTCGAATCTGGGCGGCCGGTGATCCGTGGAGAGGGTGGTGGAGAAAGAGAGAGTTATAAGAACTTGAGACGAACGGGTGAGAGATGGTTTGGCTTACCTGTGTCGGTTCCACAGATGATGGGATTGGCCGGACCTGGATGGCAGGTCGGCGAGAGGAGTAGAGTGGTCCAGTTCCTGGTCCAGAACCTTACTTATAACAACCACAAATAAAGGGTTACGCAGGGGTAAGATGGCGCCGCTTTGCTTTGGCCTCGCGATGCAGGTTTGGATTAAAACCTGCCTTTTTAAAAAAAAAATAACAGACAGGATGGAAAAGCTATTTTTAGTCCGCACAGCAGGCTGTTTGAATAATAGATTCCTTGCAGACAGGAGAGCAGTCGTACAAGCTGTTGCCGATTCAGTATTAACGACTGTCCCACTTGCAAAAACAGACTTTCCATGGAGATGTCCCAGAGCGAGAGGCAGCAGCAATAAAAATACCTGCCAGGATTTCTCTTTTCCCCCCTCATTGTGTTTCGTTTGAATCTAAATGTTGATTTTGGACGACATGTTCACGTCATACGATTATCTGCTGTTTTTACAACATCTGCTCATATATTTAAAGGTCATCGAACAGATGAATCCAGAGAGCAGGTGGAGATATTCAACACGTGAAGCCGTGTTGTGTCGGATTTCAAGTGGAAGACAAACCTGCGGTTGAAGCATCATAACACTGCTGACCTCACACCCTTTCATCAGAGAGGACACTTCCTCTGCGCGATGTTTGCTTGTGTGTGCATGCTCCGGTTTGTTTGGGATGTAACCCTATCCAGACAGAGAACATGCAACGTGCCAGCTCTTCCCTAACGCCTTCATTAATCTCGACCCCCCTGATACCCTGCACATCATTTCCCAGGACCCCCCTCGTCCTGGGAGAGACCCTCTCTCATATAAGGTAACATACACGAGCTTCTCCACCAGACCACCGCCGGGTACTGACCTTGTTATGACTTGTACATTAGCAAGATGACAGAATGTCCTTCTGCATGATGCATCAGGGCCGACTGATACCGCTAATGCACCGATCATAAACCGCTGATGGCTTCTATATAAGGCCGTGCAAAGTGTGCACGACACCTCGGTGGTCTGGAAAGCATTAGCATCAACATTGACTTATAAGGAGGAGCAGCAGGGGCAGATTGAATGGAGCTGGATGGGGAAGGGTTGGGCACTTGTGACTCACCATCCCCAAACATTGTTTTTAATGTTTACAGAAGGTGACACAGCTGAAGTACGGTCACATTCTTCTGAGACCTCCACATAGTTCAAGACCCGCCGTGTTGTTCATCAGCAGCGCAGTCTGGACAGGACATAACACACAATACACCAGGAAGTGGTCAGATGAGAGATAGAGTGGGAAACACACTGGTCACCAGAACACAAGACGGTGAGATGTCATACTTGAGTAAGAGGAAAGATTTTGTGTTTTAAAAAGTATCTGATTTGAACTGTTCTTAAAGGGATATTCCGGTGTAAATTTAATCCATGGTCTAACACACCGTGACACAGAGTAAGACCCCAGTCGAGAGATCAAGTTTTCCGACTGCTAGCTTCTGTAGTTTTAGCAACCTCAGAAAAGACCGCACAATAACAATACACTGCAGTCAAGAAACCGCCATCAAAAAGCCACAAATAATGCTCAGAACAGCACCAAACGTCAGCAACAGTACAAACAGGGTCCCAGCACATAGTTCCAGGCATCAAACATCTGCTAGCTTTGCAGGATTTCTACTGAAAAGTGAACACAACTCACCACTCTCCTGCAGCAGCGTGCTCGTTGTGGGGAAGCCCTGACGAGTCGATTACCGAGTGCAGTTAAAAATGCTCAATTCTGTTCTTTTCCCTGTCCGCTCTCAATAATAACTGTTATAAACTTGAAGGCAAGACACATATAAACTTTGATTGCATTTCAATGGCGTAATTATCATACATTTTCATCCTTGAGCTGCGGAACTCTGCTGCACTCGGTAATCGACTCGTCAGGGCTTCTCCACAACAGGAAGCTGCTGCAGGAGAGTGGTGAGCTGTGTTCACTTTTCAGTAGAAATCCAGCAAAGCTAGCTGATGTTTGATGCCTGGAACTATGTGCTGGGACCCTATTTGTACTGTTGCTGAAGTTTGGTGCTGTTCTGAGCATTATTTGTGGCTTTTTGACAGCGGTTTCTTGGTGGAGTCATAGACTGCAGTGTATTGTTATTGTGTGGTCTTTTCTGAGGATGCTAAAACTACATAAGCTAGCGGTCGGAAAACTCGGATTAAACTTACACCGGAATATTCCTTTAAGTATTATCAGTAACTTTCTGGCAATCAATGTGTCGTCAGTGTCCAAAATACAAGTAAAACCAAATTATATGTACATGGTGATCATGTTAAATTATCCCTGTTAAACATCAGCATGGTAAAGTGTATCATTGTGCACATTTAAGCATGCAGACGTCCTCATTTGCTTCAAAACTGTGACTTTAAGTACAGCCTAACAGAGCTGCTGGTGGCTGCAGACTCTTGTATACCTTTACTGTTTTGTTAAATCATATAGTAACGAGTATCTGGCACGCTGCACGACACTGGAAATAACCGCAGTGATAAATGTGAACTACAGGAAGGAAGAGACAACTTGAACATATTAAACCAAGAAACATTCAGGAAACTACAGGCATGTGTTACACCCATAATGTCGGGGTAGATGACACACGATGATAGTAAATCTATAGACTGCTCCATTGTCAAACAACAGCATGTTAGAGGGGACGTTATGGGAAGCTTTTGTTTTCTGCCACCATTGTTTTTTTCCATCGATCGCATCTAGAAAAACGTCTGTGGAGGAAGTACATGTCGGCATACATCTGATGAGATGTTGAAAGTCCGTGCCGTGGTGTTGTGTCTACTGGTGCCACCAACCATTCATTACCACGAGATTACTCAAGTCACAACACAAGTGGAGCTTTTTAAAAAGCCTGGCGTTCCCTCTTCAATCACGCGTCTAATACGAATCCGTGTGTGTTTAAAAACGACTGCGGTTTATTCTGTCGTGCAAGAGAATGTTTATGTTTGTGTCTGAGATATAAGAAGAAATGCTATCTGCGCTCATCTATTTTTTAGCGCTGTAAAAGCAGTTTGTTTTTGGGAAAGGGGGCATGGGAAGCCGGGCGCGTCTGTTTCCATATGCATTGTGTCAAACATGTTCGTTGCCGAGGGGAGTGGGTGTGGGAACGCAACAGCGGCAAATTGGTGGGAATGTGTGAATGGTTAAACGTGTGTGTGTGTGTGTGTGCGTGAAAAACAATACCCCCAGGCTCTCCAGTGATCACACTGATTCACTGCCCTCGCCTGCTGTACCCCCAGATACACATTTTACAGCCACATTCCTGAACTGCGAGGGCCTGGCGGCGGCCTCAGCAGCACGCCCGCCCCAATAGCAAAACACGGGAGGGGGTCGGGGGGGGCACGCCATTACTCCGAGAGACAAATAGGCCATCCAAATAAAACACGACACCCCAAACACGGGACCCTGAGTGCATAACTGGACGGCTGGCTGTGAGCACATGTCTTGTTCAGTGTCATCGTTCGACTCAAACATTCCTGTTAGCGAGTTTTTCACAATGAAGGAATTTTTTTTTTAAAACCACCTCTGTGGTTTTTATTTGTTGTTCTTCCATTACAATGAGCTGCAAATATTGCCTGCTGTGATCCAGCACAGAGTGTGACCAGTTTTATGTTTCGCCCTTTTACGCAGCCGACTCAAGGTGGGAACGTCGAACCTTTGTTCCACCTCGTTGTTCTGTATAAAAGGTAAGAAGACAAAGGAAAGGAGGCGAGCTTTGTTGTTCTGAATCTGAGCAGGTAGCGGATTTAGGCCACACCCACACGCACCAAAACGATCTTTGTTTCCCCCGTCTTCCCGGTACCATTTCAAGAATATTTGCGTCCAAATGGATCCATCGTAAAATGACTCAACATGCTTTAGTGTTCAGGCCTATAGGTGGCGCTTGAAATAATCCTTTTTCGCTCAGCGTAGTGGCAGAGGAGCAGAAACCCTGATAGGCTCAATATCTTCTGCAGCAAGAACACAAGCATGTAGTCCGCCATTGTTGTTGTTGTTATGAGATGTCGCGGGGTTCACAGGTCGAAGGTTAGAGGTGGAGGGGTGGGGCGATGACGTCATTGATACGCAAAGTATGCAGAATCGCTGTCCACACGAGAACGCAAGGACGGCGTTTTCAAACGTTTCCACCCTGAGACCAGGTTTCACAATAGTGGGTTTACAGGATCCATGTGGACGATCGGCCAAAGCGATGCAAAACATGTGTTTACACACAAAAGCGTTTCCATGTGGATGACCTCTTACAGTAACACAACTGACCTGACGTCTGTGTAAGCGTCAGTAAGCGTCTCATCCCTAGTTTTTGCTGGTGTCACTGTTGCAACCAGTCGGCTCTCGTCAGAGCCCGGAGAGAATTCATTCTGGCTGACTGTTCGGCAAAGCATGTCAGCGCACGAGCAGACAACTCAAGAGGGAACAAACAAAAGGCTCTTCTCATTTTTCACTGCATTCCGATACACAAATATTTGTGTACTGTAAGGACTCACTCAGTGTCTGAAAACGTCTGTGAAACAAGGCAAGTTCTGGACGCTCCTCAAACTCTGGAAACTGTTTAGATTTAACCTTCAGTTTCAATATCTGTCAAAAGTAGCATGATGGCTGTTTACTGTGACCTGCCAACATGGTATCAGATAAAGGCTGTGAGCAGTTTGGCAGGTCTAACACTGGGTCGGTACACAGCTCACATGACCCGGTGACCTCTGCCAACCGAGCTCCCGGAACCAGATTTGTCCTCCGATTGATACTCCTGTAATTTGATCCCGGCCTTACCCGTCATGTCTCTTTTGGCTCCAGAACGATGGCACGCTATCCAAAAATCACACAGCGGTCGCCTTTGTTCCGACAAATTAGCTTCTCGATTCTGGTATTTTCTACCTTGTGCCAATTTCTGTGCACAGGTTCTGACAGCTTGTCTCGGTTTATCTACCGCAGTGACCTCCCATTAAAGGATGTCAAGCGCGTTTTACACCGCCTCTTAAAAGGTTTTTGTTTTCAAGTAAACAAGTTCTGCGAGCCAGGACTGGAGACTAAACAGCGCTGGCTGTAGATGTACACAGAGGTGAGAGTTGTTGTTTGAGGACACTTGTGTGTGTTATGGTGTGTAGAGAAGAGGCGGCTGGTTGGTTGCGAGGTCGTTTCCCCCCCCAGCAGCTCCGCACGCCGCCGCTGCTGCTGCTGCTTTACAGCTCTGCTTCCTCAGACCGATTAGCAGATGTACATAAAACCACAACTGCTCATTTTCAGGCGTTTTTGTGGCCGTTTTAACGAGGCAACTAAACAATGGACACTGTTTGGGATCATCTCTCTCTCTCTCACCCACACACGTTGTCCCAATTTGTCTGGATTGACAGTAAAAGCTCACAGGAGGAAACCATATTGCAGAAGGGCGGGTGAACTTTGCCTTGTAAGGAGCCTCGGGGATGATTTCTCCTTCTAAAACAATCATATGATTCACTCGGCCACTACGTTGCTAAGAGCTTGTGTTGAAAACAATGGACGGTCCGCTCAGTAACGCCGGCCAGCTCAGGACTTCCACCCCTTCATGACAAATCTGTCGTCCAGCGTGCGATGCCTCGGAGTGGCTGCAGCCATCAGCAACACCTCACCACCCGCTTCCTCCTGCACATGGGGAATGTCATAAAGCGGACACAGATAGGAACCGAGTGTGTGTGTGTGCGCATGTAAAGTGCGTGTTTGTGTTTGAATGTAACGGAGACCCGCTGAAACAGGAAGCCCAGGCAGACTTTTACATTGGAGGAATTTCCTGGCTGTAAGATGTGTATCGCTCCGGCTAACGGACAGAGAGGAGGAGGAAGGGAAGTCTGAGAGACGTTTTAAAGACAGGTTTCAGGGCTTGATGTTGAGATCAAGAGCGGGTTTTAATCTGAGCCGCAGGAGCTCGTTCTTCTCACGGACTGAGCGCTGACCTTCACAACTGTATAGCTTACTGTTCAGAAACCACATTTTCCATCATTACCTTCAGTTTGCTTGTTCACAACCAGACTTTTTTTTTAAAATCAACATCGCAGATCCGATGCATCCGAAAGAGAAGCTGGCAGAGGAACAAACAGAAGTGAAATCCTCCTGTTGACCTTTGTGTGTGTGTGTGTGTGTGTGTGTGTGTGTGTGTGTGTGTGTGTGTGTGTACAAACTATCAAGTTGCCTGTTGTGGGCCTTTATTTGCTGTTTGTTCCCGAGTGGTATAAAATGGTGTTTATTCTGTGACTTTAAACGCTAACAGTCGCCTGATGGCAGCGATCAGCGGGTGGAGGCTGAGGAAGTGTTAGAGAACACCTAAAACATCCCACAAAGAAACTTTTAACTGGTTATGGATCAGCCTCAGTTTAATACCGAGGCCTTTATACGACCTACGAAAGAAAATGAGTCATAAGATAATTCTGTATAAAATGAGTCACACAGTTTGAGGAAAGAAGCCGGAAGGTCCGATATGAAACTGAAATAATAAGATAATCAAGTATCCTCATCTTTTGTCCACGTAGGGAACCAAAAAAAAAAAATCCTTGTAGTATATTTGATGTGAATTTTAAAGGAATAGTTCCACAGTTTTGCTGTTTTGCAGTGAAGCTGTCTACACCGGCTGCAAGCACTTGTGGTGCATGAATCTGAAGTTAACGTATATTTTTGGACCTCAATTCTAATCTCTCACCAACATCTAGGTGACCTGAAAGCATCCTGCGTAGACGCAGACAGAGGATCTGAACTTCTGCTTTGCTTACACACTAACTGCCCTTGATGAGATCATTGATTCCACTTCACAGTAACTATGAAACTACCAAAGACTGAAAACAGGAACCAATCTGTCCACCAGAACCTCTAAAGCTCGCTAATGAACTTCTCCGTCATGTTCACACCTTTTTTTTTGTGGTTATTAAGAATTAAAGAAGAAGAAGAAGATAACTGGTGGTTAAATATTAAGGTAAGGACAGGTTGTAATTAGCTTAGCTTAGCTTAAAGACTAAATGCAGGGTGGAATAAACACACACAACTTGTTTTGTTTCTCCACTAGAGGGTTAGGGGTTGTAATTAGCTATATATGCTAGCTAATGTCTACTTCCCTCAGCTTAATAGTTAACAGACAAATGTGAGAGTGGTTCTGTTCCTCTCATCTGACTCAACTGATTCCATCCTAATGTTGATGAACGACAGTGAAGTTCTGTTTAATCTGTTGAACCGCCTCATATAAATCTGTATATATATCAGAGCTGACACCTCATATCTTCGTATATCCGTGTGAAGACAAAGACACTGAGTGGCCTTCTGCTTTTTCTTCTATTAATAATTTGTCTCACTGTATATCGGAAGACATACGGCGCGCTCTGTCACCGGGCAGGAAGGGCAGTCGATGAACGTGTGTGCGCGAGCTCACGGCCTTGCAAGAAGTGCCAATGTGTGAAGTCTATATTTAACATAGCTGGCCCAGCTGTGTGCAGTCCTGCGAAACGTTCGTTAAGTGTTTTGCTGCACTTCAGATCTGTTGCCATAGAGGCCGAGCGATGATGTCACAGCAGAGGCATTAGAATTATAAAGAAAGAACGGAAATCGCAGTTGGAAGCGAGATGGAAAATACTGTTCAGTTCAGCCAGACCCCCTTCAATTATGCACCACCGAGAGCGGAGCGGACTCTGGCTTCACGCACAAAATATGCCGGACGGAACACACTTGTATACACTGGCTTGTAGTTTAAGCTGCTACTGGATGACACACACATAGAGAGAGAGAGAGAGAGAGAGCAGGAACACTAGAAAGACATATTTCCTCTATCTCCTGGCAAAGATCCTGATCCTTTAAGAAGTCAAATAGATAATTGTAGATAACTTAAGAGCTTCAATCAGTGAGACGCTGCAGGAGACAATGAGGAGGAGCTGATGGCGGTATTATCTGTTTCCAAAGTCTCTGATTAACCTCAACCATGAGCTCCAGATATGGGAAGTAACCAATTACTAATACTCCATTACTACACAGGTTTCTGTTCTTTACTTGAGTATTTTTTCTGCCAGTTTTTGACTTTTCCTCCCAACATTTGAGCACGAACATCTGCAGGATCATTGCTTTAGTTATGATGCATTTGAGGGGCAATAAGCGATTATCATTTTCATTTTCAAGACTGAGTTTAAGTCATTGGACGGACAGCGAGGGAGACGAGGCGTGTTAGTGTCTCGTATCTGCAAAAATATTCATATTTTTTCACTTTGTTGCTGCTCGGGTAGCTTTACAAACCCAAAATGTGGTTATTTGACGTCCTGGGAATGAGACTCGACAATCAGCTATCTTTGTGGTGCGTTCAGGAGCAGCCTGACTCTGAATGATATAAATGTGACATGAGCTTCCGTTTGCTTAGCACAGAAACGTCAGAAGTTGAATCCACTTCTTCTCTGACATAAGAATCTGCTCTTCCACCTCTGATGAGGTCATGTGAGTGTGTGCAGTCGAGGACGACGACCTCCAACAGCTTCTGGCTTTTTGGGAATATTCACAAACACAAATTAAAGTGTCGACGCACCTTCATGTGGCGGACGCACAGACGTCGTCTCATCGGGGGGGTTTTCTTGAAAAACCAAACACGAGTTCAGAAGGGGAAAATAATTTTCGACTGCTGGGTATAATCTAGTCTTTCCGTCAACCACGCCTTGAACTTCAGCCAATCCTCATCCTTCATCTGCAATCTAATCCCGTGGACCTAAAAACAGAGTGACAGAATGAGACGCCCCTCCAGGATCAGAGCTTTGAACCATCGAGCGCCCCCAACAGCTGTGAACCCCCTTCCCCAACATCAGACACTCTGGATTACCCCCATCAGTCCACAGTCGGTCTTCAGACTAGTTATAAATACGAGCTGCACTCGACGGAGAGTTCACGTCCAAATTTGGCCCCCGAGTTCAATCCCAGAGGCTTCAAGTGAATCAGCTAAACCAACAGTCACTAATTCCAGCCGGCCAGGATCAGTTTATTAAAGGTCTCATTTCAGTGAGTAGTTGCTTTTCACAGCCTAACCACTTTCCTCGGTCTCGTGTGACTCACAGGCTGGAATAGGAAATCTTCCCACACCCCCCTCTCCGAGAGCATCAGAGGACATCGTGCGTCTAAAACCGGATCAACGCTGTAATTAGGTAGAAATACATATGGATCACACATTGGAGTCGCAAAGGTTGTGCGACGGAGGTATAATTAGTGTCGGAGTTGTGCGATAAGTGTTTATTCTGAGAGCCGGGGAGGTTTATTTGCAGTCGCAGTTTGTAACGAGGAGGAGAAAGAAGAAGCTGGTGGAGGATGTCAGGAGACGGTTAAAGGAACAGTTCACCCAAAAGTGAGAATTTAAGTCATTAACTACTCAGAAAACATTTCTGGGGACTTGTTTTACGGCATAAAAACTCAAATAAAATGTCTCCATACAGCTTTTCCAGCGTAATCCAAGTCTTCTGAAGCCCAGAGATCCCAAATTGATTTGACAAAGAAGTTATTCGAACCTACGGACGTCCAGTCGAGCTCACGTACCCACTAATACCTTTAGGTCTGAAGCTACAGGGAAGCTTTAATCTCAAAAAAAATGGTGTCAGTTTGAGATATTGGATCTTACGGAGACTAGTCTTACACCGGGAAAGTCTTTTTTTCTGTTTCAAGTCTCCGTCTTCTTTATTTGTTCAGGAACATCCAGAAATAATGCCAAATATCTTCACTGCTAAGCTAAGTGTTAGCATCCGAAGTGGACCAGCTATCAAGGGTGTAAAATAACATCTTTACAACTCAATATGTGGGATCTTGGGGCTTTCTGAGACTTGGATTTCATTCTCCATCTGAGTCTCCATCTGCTTCAGTTGTTTAGGAGAATGCGGCAACACTGTTTTGCTGCGAAGCTCCAGAAATCAACTATATCTTTGTGGTAGAAACTTCACCAGACTTTCCATCCGCGTGGGGAGGTGAAGCAGATAACTGCTGAACTGTTCCTTTACTGCTCACAAGGGAGACAGTGTGTCACAATGATCTAAATTCCTGACTTATCAGTGAAAGAGATAAAGAAAGAAAATGTGTTAACTGAATGAACTGAGTTTGTCCAGTGATCCTGCATCAATACATGTCATGGAACAAACACATCTTATATATATGAGGTGGAAATGTGAAGTTTCATTCACCTTCCTATCACCTACCTCAAAAAGCTCGAGATAACTGAGATAAAACCAGCTTTTCTGCTCATTGTTCCTTTGACTAACAATCTGAGTGTCACTGATAAGAAAGTGACCAGTTTTAAACCACATCTTCTCACAGAAAGTGGATGAGAAGTTCCCCCCCTCCTCCCCTCTCCCAAGTTTTTTTTGTAAGGGAATCACAAGCTCCTCCTCTCCCAAACTTTGTCACGGGTGTGGGAACTCCCTGCTCCATGTATGAGGAGTAGGTGAGCGGAGGAGGCGTGGAGAGAGAGAGAGAGAGAGGAGTGAGGACGCGGAGAGGAGCTGACGGAGCATTAATGAGACACTGGCCGGTTAGAGTTACAGGGATGCAGTTTTAACCCATATTTCCCACCCGCTCTTCTCAGGCTCGATCTGCGGACTTGAACGCACCACAAACTGGGGACTTGAGTACAAACTTTTAGTGGATTAATTTATTCTCAAGAAGAAGAAGAAGAAGAAGAAGAAGAAGAAGAAGAAGAAAGAAAATGCGCTTGGAACGATTTCGCGTAAAGACGCCGGGGATGGCAGCCCTCCTCGCCCGCTCTCTGCTCTGTATAACGGGGCTATTACTCACTCTGTCTCCGCCTGTCTGCGAGGCGTTCAACTTGGACGTGGAGAACCCAGCTGTTTACAGCGGACCCGCAGGGAGCTACTTCGGATATGCCGTTGACTTTTATTTGGCTGATTCTTCCAGGTGAGCAGTGATCTGTCTTCTTATTTCTGACGAGTAGAAACATGAAGCAAACCTGAAACATTTGTTGACAGTGTTCATGTGGGCACAAATATGCTGCGCGCAAACTTTCCGCTGGCTTATATCGCAGGTTTTTTCCCTTTGTGCCAAACTTCTGAACATCTTTACAAACCCGCCTGTTGAAGCCACAGCTCGAGTTTCCTTTTGTTGTTTTGGAAATGCTGAAATCATTCGTGTGGTTGTTGTTGTTGCTGTTGCGGCTCTTGATATTAAATTCTGGGTGTTGTGTACATACTGTGATCTCTGGGCACATGCTTTACGCACGGCGCACACGCCCTCAGTGCGCACACACAACCCAGTATAATTAGATAGATTCAGGAAACTGCATTTGTGCCCCGACATTAAATGTAATAATGGTAATGTAAAAGAGTGGCCGTTTCATTACAGGATGAGAGAATGAACCCAAGCAAAGACTTAAAGGCCCTTAAATCTTAATCTTGTTCCGCAGCCAAATGACATTTAATCTGTTAAACCTGTTAACTTTCACCCTCCAGTAATCTCATTGGTCTTTTGATTGTGATGCTTCCTGTCTCAGCTGGGTCTGATCCCTGTGACACCCAGCATGTTGTAGTTGTCTCCGCATTCTTCTTTAAGAGATGTGGGCATCAGTCATGTTGAGGGTTTTAAACGCATACACACAAGCCTGCGGTCTGATACCTCAGTCCTATGGGGGGAGAAAGCAGCAGTGTGGAGCCTTTAAATCAATCAGGATGCACCAACAAGTGAGGCACGGGTAAATCCAGCTGCTGACAGATCTGCACGGCGTGCTGCTGCACACATTCTGTACATTTTGGTGAGCCTCAGACCCTGTAATCCCAACAATCATTAACAAAAGGTTATGCAGCCGCAGTCAAGGTTTCACTCAGACGTAATCAGACTTCCTGGCTGAGTCTGAGTCTGCTGAGCACCAGCGGTGTCTCGGCCCACCGTTCAACCAGCCAGCATGCTGGGATTTGGAGAAAAGGGCTTTGTGCCGAGTGGGCCGCCAGCAGCAGCAGCAGCTCTAGTTTCCCTGTTTCTCCTCCCCACTTCCCTGGACGGCAGACACGCAGACATGGGGAGATTTCCCCCCTCTTTCTCTCTCTCTCTCTCTCTCCAGCTCCTGGCCTTAGCTGTCTCTTTAAAAGCCTGCTGGTCTTCACCTCTCTGTCTGGGAAGCAGGAGCTCCATGAGAGCGGTTTGATTTAGGACGTGAGGCTTGAATGCTTGAACCCGACATCTCTCTCCAGCATCCCCCCCCCCCCTCCTC
>CAEMYA010000103.1:2084683-2108046 GCA_903131615.1 Diplodus sargus | reverse complement strand
ACACGGACATCTGCATGCACATGTGACTCTGCCAAGCAGCTGTTACATGGATGACATTTACTGCTGCAGTTCATTTACTGTAGCTGTGACTATTTTTTCCTCGCCAAGCCGGATTGTAACAGCTCGAGCAATAAATAAGACACTCGGTGACGATGCTGCCATTTTTCTTTCTCCACGATGAAGGCTCGAGTAAAAGAGCGCTGCTGCGTTACGTTTTGTCTTCGGGTTGGTGTTGAATATATCAGTATATTAACTTCCACTTCTGCAACCAGAAGAGCAAAACCGGCATGTATTTAGAGTTTTGTTGGGTTGAGAATAAAAGGAACAAAATGCACATTAAAGAAGTTTAAAGCTCAAGAATATTATTTTACTTGACAGTGCATATTAATAAACATTACTGTAAATATGCCAGATCAGCCAAGAGGCTAGTTTTCATCCGTAGTCGGCCATGTTTAACTCTAAACCCAGAGACTTTTCATTTAATATCATAAATGACAAAGAAAATCAGCAAATCTTACGTTTAAAAAGCAGCAACAAGCACGTTTTTGACAGATTTTCTTCCAACTCAAGCAAAGAGGTTTTGTTTTCTACCGTCGCTGTGTGTGTTGGCTGGTTTGTCAGCAGGATTCCATAAAAACTACTCAACATATTTCCCAAAAACATGGATGGACGATGTGTCTTAATCCTAAAATTATACGTGTTTTGAGATTTAAAGTGACGCAGAGCTGTCAGGTCTGATATTGAACGAGGCTTCACTGAATTAAAGCGGACTGTTGGGAGTGAGTCCTGTTCTCGTTGATTAACCCAAATGGCCGGCGGTTAATTTTCTAATCGATGTCGCTCTATCTTCCTCCACATTATTGCTACTTAGAAGTATATTCCTCCAGCGAAGTGGTGTCACAGGTCTCGCTGTCTCTTGGTGTGTTTGAGCTCTGACCCACAGGCCACAGACCCTCTTAATTAGCCTAACTAATTGGGTCAAAGTGGCCTGAGAGCTCTCCCTCCTCCTCCTCCTCCTCTCCACTTCCTCTTCCATCGAGATAAGAGTCTTTCAATGGATCTGAATGGAGAGAGGGCAGTAGGGAGGGTGTGTTGAGGAGGGGGTGGCTCATACAGGATGGGAGGAAGGGGGAGGAAGGGTGAGAAGGCCAGAGGGAGTGAAGGGGAGGGAGGAGAGAGGGAGAAACCAGAGCCCTGTTCCTCCGCTCTGTCCCCCCTGCCGTCCCACAGGGGGGGGCGAGCTGATGTGATGAGTGAATTTGGCCATTTGTCTTCACGAAAACACACACACACAAACACACACACACACACACAACGAGGGGCTCTAACTCCACTAATGGCCGTCCCCCCTCACACTCAGTTCAAAGGCGAGAGTGATTCTATAGATGCGCTGCAGACCCCCACGCTCCTCTGCTGGTCCCGGGAGAGAGACCGTGTTGGGTACTGTCACATCAGCGGCCTCCCAGAGGAGTTGGGGGGGTTCTGGTCAGATGGCATGACGTTGTTCTGACCCGTCTCGCCGCTCTGGATCTCCTCCATTTTTCACTGAAAGCACTTCATGTGACTCCAGCTGGCAGAAGACAAACAGAACCTGTCACGGGCCGTTACCGACACAGAACGAAACGCTGTGACGAACGCGAGCATGTGAGCGATAAGTGATCACAGTTACGCTGTATGGATTCAAAAGGGCCTCCTTCTTTTTTTTTTTTCTCCTCGGTAACACGACTCAAACCAGCGCCGTCCCTCCTCAGCTCCTGCCCTTCTCTGGTGGCTTTGCATCGGCCTTATCCAAACAAAAACCCCCTGAGTTATGAAAATATTAAGAAGGTGTACGCTTTAAGCGAGGGTGCCGCGCAGCTAAGGCAGATTAGTTAAAGTAACAAGCTCGTAAGAAGCCGTTTGAAGTGCTGGTCGTGTTATCGCCTGTACGGCTAAAGCACTTCTTTTCACACTTTCTGACCACTTAACGGAGCCCGTGATGAATAACATTAGCAGGAAAAAACCCAGCGTTGGAGATTAAACAGAAATAGTTTGAGTTATTAAAAAACTATAATCCCTCTGCTTACCGTCTTGGTTGAGGGGAAGCAGGACTCCCTGAAAGCAAAGGAGAGACGGGCGCGAGATAGTGAAAGAAAAATGAATCGGAAGATGAAGATAATATTGAAAATGAAAACGGAGAAGGGGAGACAGAAAGTGTGTGCCTAAACAGAGATGACTGAGAGGTTGCTATGAGGAAGCCGGGCCAGAGTGTGTATGTTTTGCTTGGACCCCGGCCCCCCCCCCGAGCTGTTTCCACAAAGACACGGAGCGACTCCAAGCTGCCTTGTTGGCCGGGAGGGAGGAAGACGAAGGCGTTGGACGGAGAGGCCTGACGGCACAGCCTGCATTTCTTCACACTCACAAAGGTCTCGATCTCTTGCATGTGTCAGACGTCCGTCCCTGAGAGATGATGCTCCGCTTGTGTTGCAACACGACTGTGGTTTGACAGTTTACGGGGGAAATGAGTCTACAGGGTGGAGTTCTTCCTGCTGAGGTTGCTCTCGCCCTGATAGATGTCACCTCACGCTCTCAATTTGACAGCCGACTGGAAGTGATGTGGCTTCTTTTTCCGATTAATCAATTTGTTTGCGTTTCACTCTCAATCGCAGCGCATCTGCCTTCCAACGGAGTTTAAAACCTGACCCCCGGCGCCATCTGTCACGACACCTGCTGGCTGTCGGAGCGTCGATGTGGGAGATCAGTGTTAGTGGACAGGTGGTCAAACAGACCGCAGGGGTCAGCGAGGTTAAGCGAGGCGAGTCCAAACCCGGCTAAGCTAAGAGAGCTATCATATCCTGAACAGTGGCCGAGCAGCGGACAAATTCTCGCCCTGATTGTCCTGAAAAACTGGAGTCTTAAAGCCTGCTTTCTGCCAAATGTCCAGATGTTCACAAGGGCCCGGGAAGGGGAAGACAGAACCAGGGTACTTCCAGCTGAAGCAATACATGTTTTGTCAAACTGCTATAACTCACTGTCGTTTTCTCTTGTGCTTTTCTCAGGGGATCGAACCGTCTTGCTGAACGAAACGGACCATAAGGTGGATTTCAAGTCCCACCAGTGGTTCGGCGCCACTGTGCGTTCACACGGTGACACAATTCTGGTAAGGTGACCCTCTCAGAGATGATATTTGAGGGGGGGGTGGGGGTGGAGTTTCAGGTTTACGCCTCACAACTGCTGCTCTGCTGTGTTATGATTGGGGCTTTGAGAGAATCCTGTTCTGGCCTCAAGGCTGCGAGAAACTTCGGTGTCCTTTGTCCCGTCCTTTTATTGTGAATGACATTTTGAGGAAGCCCCTTTCTAACCTCAAATAATCCGGTCAATGGCCACTTCACTTCTAAGTTAGATGCTTTAGTTTCCCCTCTAGCATCTTTCCCCAGAGTGAGCTCATACAAGAAGTCTAAAGAGCCAAAACACTCCAATTTGTTGGGCAGTTTTGGTGTTTGTTTGGGTCTTACACAGAACTTTACCCACCAGTTGTGTCTAATCATCAAGATTTATTTATTTTAGTTTATGTTACATAACAATAACAAGTCTTTGTTGAGCCAGAACTGAACCGAACTTCGACTGTTTCATCACATTAGAAACGTCCATAAGTACTTTTATTGGTACTGACCGAATTCCCCCCGAAGTTCCGAGTATCGATTCACTTGAAGTCAATCGGTACCACATTTCGGTACCTGAACGCACCTTCACGGGCGTCAGTTAGAGCAGAAGTTTTTCTCAAGTTCTCTCAAGTTTTAAGTTGGAGTTCCTTGATGTTATTTAGAAAACTGTGAAAGGTACCCATCCCTGATGAGATGTGAGATTAGAGCGATTCGGTTTGAAAGTCCAACCAGATGTTGCGTATTATTGCTAAGTTGAATTCGGAGTCATTCATGTGCAAAACAGACGCTAGAGGTGTGAACAAAACGTCAAATTCTGTTTATCTGACGGACTTTCCCGGGCTTTCGTTGCTCCTGTCCCAGCTTCTTTATAATGTGTAGTAAAACACTAAACATATCGTCTTTGTGCTGTTTTTACTGATGTCTCACTCTGCCGCCTCAGTTATACATTTGTCTCCCACATTACCGTCCATTACGCTGTTCAGTTTTCACCTCCAGTCTCGCCGCACTGTAAAGAAATGTTTCATGACCTCCTCCGTGACATCCAAGCAGCGCCGCCTCTTGTTTGGTCTGATAGTGAAGGTTGCGACCTGGGTCGAGTTACCGCGCTCCAGATGTACCGCTGACCTCGGCCCGGGTCTCGTCCTGAGTTCACCGGGGTGTTGTTGCAACTGGAAAAACATCTCCTACCTTAAAGCTCACCCCCATTCATCACCACATCTCCACCTCCACCTCCTCCTCTCTCCTCCAGGCCTGCGCTCCTCTCTACTCTTGGCGGACCGAAAAGGACGTCCCCCGTTCTGACGCGACGGGAACCTGCTACCTCTCAGCCCGTAACTTCACCAAGTTTGTCGAGTACGCTCCCTGCCGCACAGGTAACTGTCAGCCACGTCGATGTTGTTTGTTTATCTGCTCATTAACGCAGCTTATCTTGCTGTCCGTAAGAGAAAAACTGTCTTGTAATGTCTCTTGAAAACCAGAAGCTCTGGCTTTTATAAAACACTTATTGCATCAGATAATTCACGGTGCGACTTCGCTGTGTTTCAGAGATCAGTGATGCGGTGGGACAAGGTTACTGTCAGGGAGGATTCAGCGCTGACTTCACGACGGTAATAACCATCTTCCTGTTAAACCACCGGAGGTTTTCCTGGGTAATCTCATCTCTTCCTCCCTTATTTCATTGTAGTGACTCATCGGTTTTATCTTTCAGGATGGCAAAGTGGTGCTGGGAGGGCCGGGGAGCTACTTCTGGCAAGGTATGTAGGGCATACCAGTCACCCACTTAAAAAAAAAAAAACAAGCCTCAAAATATCCTTCTGACTTTATTTTCATTTCCCTTTGGTCTTACTTTAGGTCAGGTGATCTCTGCACCTAAGGAGGAGATCATCAAGTCGTACTACCCGGGCTTTTTCATGCAGTCAGTGGAGAAACAGATCCAGACCAAACAGGTCCAGGCTGCACATGACGACAGCTATCAAGGTGAGAGAATTCTTAGCGCTTCTATTTATAACACATTCACACACATCCTTCATTTGTTTTTTTCCCCCGAGGCTGACGTCCGTTTCTTTATGCCTGCAGGCTACTCTGTCGCTGTGGGGGAGTTCAGTGGTGATCAGGTGGAAGGTGAGTCAATAAAAAGGGCTTTTGTTGTTCATTTGTATGATTCTTTAATCATTTTGATGAGATGAGATGAGTTGGGAAGAGATCTCGGATGCTGTGGATCTATTTAGGAAGTCAACTAGCCTGCAACTGCACTTAATCACAAACTGCACAGAAATAAAGTTGGGTAAAGTATCGTACTTTAGAGTAAAACAATGTTGCAGCATTCCTCTTAACAACTGAAGCAGCTGAGGACGAGCGCGACCAAACGTCAAGGTTGTAAATGATTTAAGTTCAGGACCGAGGGGCCTCTGGAGGCTTGGATGTCTTTGGATGTTGTTTTTGTTCGGGAGACTGCTGCGACACTTTTTGGATCCGATGCTCCATAAATGTTTCTTGGGGCTGATGAGAAGATGCTGACTGAATTCTCACTTTTATTTGGGGAACTCTTCCTTTGATTCTAGCGATGATTGGTGGAAGGAGCAGAAAGTAGAATAAAGGCTTGTTTCCAATCACAACAGTTGAACCTGTGTCTATACTGCTTATTTATTACCATTCCATAATAACAGGTTAATCAATGTGAACTTCAGGGTGTTTAATACGTTCCGATGGTCTTGAGAAATGTTTGAATTAAACCTGTTTTCAGTCGACTAAAACTGAACAGATCTTGTGAGCAGTCACGTAGAAATTCAAGTCAAATAAACCGACGTCAGCTGCGATATTTTACAAGATTATTGAGCTGGAAAACGTCGTCAGTAATGGAATTCTCTCGTCGCCCCTCCTGTCGTGCTTGACCTGTGTATATATATATTTTCTCTCCTTAAATCTCTGCTCCGTCTCTCTGTGCACCCCCTTCAGATTTCGTGGCCGGCGTTCCAAAAGGACTCATGCTTTACGGTTCGGTAAGAGAGCTTCATCATCACTCTTCATTTTCAGAACGAGCGGCCTGGGCTTTAGACTCGGGCACCGATGCAGGAAAAGTCGAAGAAAAAGAAAACAGCCGTAGCGATATTGTCACAGTGGGAATTATTTTCGCAGTGCATTCCTTTGCCAGAGACCGTGCTTATATCAGAGCGTATAAAAAAAGACGTTCACCATATGTGGTTGCTGTGTTGCAGGTGTCCGTTCTGAACGGTTCGGATCTGAAGACCATGATTAACTACACTGGCGAGCAGGTGAGTCCTCCACAGAAAGCTCCTCCGCGCTTCACTTCCTCTGTGTTTTCATTGCCTGGCTCCTCATGAGAGCTCTTAATTTGTTGAGTCGCTGTAAGCAAAAATAATTTCCTTCGCAGCGTTCCTCTTTACTAGATCTGGGTCTCTCTCTCTTTTTTTTTTCTCGTGGTTTGCTGTAAAGCTCAATTATTGAGGGGGAAAGTGCAGCAGCAATTTGTGCAAATGGTTCTGGGAATAGAAACGCGCTGAGCTCGTTTAAACAGTGATGATTGACTCAGCTGAATAAATAAAAAAAATAAAAAATCACAAGCGAATTTGCTTACACTCCGGTAATTCAGACCGCTCCTACGCTTGCCTGTGTTTCGTTGGACTGAGGCTCATGACAGGAAATTCAGAAAATGAAGCTGACCTGGAACAGAAGCGGCAGCAAACTGGGCCGAACCTGTAAAACGCATCAATTCTTCATGTTTCCTTTCAGGCCCTTTTTTTCCTTTTTACTAGTTAAGCAGAAAGAAAGTCTGAAGTTTACAGCAGCACCGCTGTTTCGTATTGTCTGAGAAGAAAACCTGATGATGATAATGTGTTTTTATGATGAGACTTTCATTGGCTAATGTCACGGAAACTCTTGTTGACAGATGGGATCGTATTTTGGCTACGCGGTGGCGACGACAGACATCAACGGTGACGGGTGAGTAGAAGCCTCGCGTCTGTTTCTTTCGCTCTTTCTTTCTCGATAATTAGCTGCAGGATCTACATTGGATGCCACCAACAACTTATTACAGGCGTCGATGTGTCTGCGCCTCGACTAAATAAATCTCCTTTTCTTCTCTACAGGATGACCGACCTGCTGGTTGGAGCTCCCATGTTCATGGTCCGAGGCTCCGACGGCCGCCTGGAAGAGATGGGCCGCGTCTACGTTTACCTGCAGCGAAGCCCCCTGAACCTGGAGCTCCGCCTACCTCACCTGACCGGCACCCAGGTGTTTGGGAGATTTGGCAGCACCATTACACCACTGGGAGATCTGAACCAGGACGGGTTCAATGGTAAGAATGGGCGATTGTAGTAAAATGAGTCCGCTTCATGATTCATTGTTTTCTCTGTATCTTTAGGGCATGAATATGACATTTAGAATATAAACAGAGGGTATAAAAAGTATAAAAAGGAAGTTGTAGGTAGAAATAATGTCATTGTGTTAAAGTAAAGCTGTTGCAACAAAGGTAGATGATGAAATCTGGTAAAAATCTAAAGAGAAAGTGTTTTCGTTGGATGATTTGAGGTTTGGTTTGGTAACCGGTCTAACTCAGACAAACCTTCTGTCGCTTCCCTCGTAACGTGCTCGTGTTGGCAGGATATTGGCTGTATTACCATGAAAATTTTACACAAATTGGATCAGCTCTACTTTGTGTTTACTGCCAATTTGCATTAACTTTAGCATTTAGCACAAAGCACAGCTGCGCGCTATAGACTCTGAAGCCCCTTTCGACCCGACGTACCTGCAACTTTAAGCCCCAGGAACGATTTCCTGGACTTAATTTAGACACAAAGCTCAAGTCTAGTAACTAAAAGAAATGCCTTGTTATATTATCTGACCTCTTGGTGGCTGCAGTCTAATATTATAATGTTTTGCTCTTTGGCAGACGTGGCCATCAGCTGTCCGTTTGGAGGGGAGGATCAGCAGGGACTGGTCTACATCTTCAACGGGTACTCAGGAGGACTCAGGGAAAAGCCCTCTCAGGTGATCGCCGGCCAGTGGGCTGCCGGTGCGATTCCTGCCAGTTTTGGATTTGCCCTCAGAGGTGCAAAGGATCTGGACAAGAATGGATATCCAGGTGAGTGAGGCGCTGCTGGAAGAACGCAACAAACACAAGTGTTTTATCTTTTTATCATGTTTTCTAATTCTGCTGCTTTATGTTCTCAGATCTCATAGTTGGTGCCTTTGGTGTTGATAAGGCTGTTCTCTATAGGTAAGTTGTTCTTTAATCTCTCTCTGAGAAACAATCATGATCAAATTAAGTAGTTATGTTTAAGCTAAAGCTAGAAGAAAGTTAGCCTAGCTTAGAAGAAACAGCTAGCCTGGTTCTGTCCAAAGCTGTTTTCCTTACCAACCAGAAAAATACAACCGAAGCGTGCTCAGTAGGAAACACACTCCAGTCAAACTCAACACCTTTAAAAGTGGAAATGAAACGTCCCATGATTGAATCTTCCGTCTACATTTTCGTTTGTCACCAACAGATCGCGCCCGATTGTCAACGCCAGCGGCCATCTGACAGTTTCCCCCACCATGATCAACCCTGAGGAGAAGAACTGCATGGTCACCAACGGAAACACGACCGTTCCTGTTTCCTGGTGAGAATTTCCAGCCTGTCCGGCGCCGTCACTCAGCTTCCTCTGACTCAGGCTTCAGTGCTGCTCTGTTTGACCCCTTTGCTGCCAGAAGATGGGCTTCCCCATTTCCTCCGCATGCATAAACACTCGCTATCCCGACAGGAAGCTCCGATAAGGAAATATCCTTTCCATCAGCAGTCACGGTATTAATACAAACCGAGGGCTGCTCTTATCTGACCTATTTTTTTTCAGATGTCTTGACGTCGCGCTGCGTCTGTTGCGGAGCGGAGAAACAACGTGCTGAATAGCAGCATTGTTGGCCGTTTTTTGGCCTCGTCTGCAGAGTATTCAGGTCCAGGAAAGGGGAGAGGAAACAGACGACGGCTGCTTGTTGCTCATGGTTGACACTGCGCTCACGTGTCTGCTCCCCCCCCCCCACCGTCCTCCTTTTCCAGATCCTGATCCATGAAGGAAACTCTTGTATACACATGTGTCTTGATTACACTACGTTGCCTGGTGATGAGGAGCTTTTTGGTGGGGGTGAAAGGAGAGCACAAGGGATAATGGGAGGGAGGGAGGGGCTTTTTTTTTCTTGCCGTTGCTTTGAATGAGATATTGTTTGGTGGTGGAACACAGCTGGGAAACATCAGGACACGTCGACTCCCGTGAGCGTGCGCACACGGTTGTGCAGGAACAACGAGTAGAGAAAGTTATTACTACTCCTCGTCTCGTTTTTTCACCTCTCTTCGTTTCTTTTCCAACACACTCTCTCTTCTTTTCTTTTTTTTGCGCTTCTTCCATTTTTTTGCTCTGTTCCTCTTGTGTGGGTTTACTAGTAAAGAGAAAAAAAAAAGGACTGGGGGTTTTTTGGGGTTGCAGACTTTTTGGATAGCAGCAGCGAGTTGTGCGGCTGATGTCATGGGAGAAGAGCTGCGAGCTTATATAGACAGCCATCGACTGGTCAGCCTTGAAACCTGAGTCGTTGCCCAATTTCACCCTTCTTAACTCTGCTATGCGTTTGTGTGTGTGTGTGTGAATGCTGTCAGTGAATTGTAGACCCAGCGATTTATCAGCCTGGCTGGTGAGAGCGGTCAGATGCCAGCACGTCTCAGAGCAGTTGGCATTTCTTTCATATTATTCATTGTATTCCCATTACGTCCCGTGCCTTGTAATGTGAACCATGTAAGGAGCTGACACAAGAAGAGGGAAGTGGGAGAACAAGCGAGGGCAGGCGAGGTGTCCTGTGCAGTACAGAGTGTTTGTACTGAGTTTCTGCCATAAACGAGCAATGCTTCTCTCATCATGTCTTTGTCCCCCCCGTCTGTCCAAAAAAACAGCGTCAACCTGAGTTTCTGCATATCTGCCGATGGGAAGCACCTCCCAGACGTCCTAGGTGAGCCAATTTTCCACATCTGCACTTTATTACAAGTTAGGAAACTTTCAAAAGGCCACCAAGTGGTAATGTTTTAAACCCAGAACAGTCTGTAGGTTAGGAGTGTTTTGGCAGCTTTTTTTCCCCGGATTTTTTGTTATGACAAAAAAAGGGAAGTGCGAAAATACCTTCTGTGATCCACCTTTTAGTGATCAAACCTCGTCTGTGCTCTGCTGCCTATCAGAGTTATTATCTCTAATTGCTCTTTCCTTTATAAACAACTGCCATTAAGTTACAGTTACTGCATTGTCTGTGTGTGTGCGACTCAGAATATTTATGGAGGGTCTTTTTTAAACCTGTCATTACCGACTCGGGAACATTCATCATGCCATGAATGCTCATTTGTGTCTGTGACGCGTTTCCCCAGATTTCCAGGTGGAGGTGCAGCTCGACAGTCACAAGCACAAGCAGAAAGGTGCCGTGAAGAGGGCTTTGTTCTTGGACTCCCAGCAGCCTTTGCTCCAGAGGAAAGTGACGGTGCGGCACGGCGACCGCGTGTGCAGCAACACAAAGATCTACCTGCGAGTGAGTCCTCTTTCATACCTGTCAGAGAAACGACTGTGATTATTCTTCAGGTGACTTTAAAGGTGCAGTGCGTAAGATTTTAGCTAGAAAACATTCAGAAATGATAGAAAATCGTCCAGAAAATGCAAAGAAACAACAGTTTTGATGTTTTGATGATTATGTTTTGTGCTGCAGAGCTATCTAGTGAAGCTAAGCATGCTAGCAAGCAACCAGCAAACCCTGCTTCGCTGAGATCAAAAGATACAGATCACAGTTGAAATGAAAAAGCTGATCTGACCAACAGATTCTCAGTTTTCTGTACCAAAACCGCCGCCGACACAAACTCTAGTTTCTCCGTTTCTTTTGTCTGCAGGATGAGAAAGAGTTCAGGGATAAACTCTCCTCCATTTATGTGGCCTTGAACTTCAGCTTGGATCCAGAAGCTGCAGCCGACTCCCACGGGCTGCGGCCTATCCTCAACTATCAGACCACCAGCGTGATCGAGCAGAAGGTACCGGAGTCTGACGTGCACTGCGCTTCCCACATCTTCTATCAAACACAGTGAACTAACTCTGTATGGTGGAGCAGTGTGTTCCCTAATAATCCACATATGGTTCGTAGACTCATTCTGCCCGAGCTGATGATAAGAGTATCCACCACTCTGAGTAATCGCTCCCTCTAACCAGACTGACTTTCTCCTGTCCCTGATGAAAGAGTCGGTTTTTTTTTAAAATGTAAATTCTGAACTGCTCTGCTGGGAAGTCGTCCAAGGTGTCTGGAAAGCTGTTATTCAAAAAAGGAAAATGTGAGGCATATGTACAGCCGAGTTCTCAGCCCGCTCGGCTGCACAGCGTCAGGTGGGCGACTCGTTCCAGAGCTGCGTGCACAGAAGACCGGCAGATATTTCATGGCAGGAGATTTTGCCCATCTGGTCGAAATCTCTCGGCAGTTTGCCAGTTTTTCCCCTCTGGCAGCGAGCAGAGTTGGCTCGACATGTGGGCATCCTCTCAGCTGTGGAGCAGCATCCACCATGTGGGCAGTTCACAGGGTTGCTGCATTAAGGGAACGGCAATCAGCGTAGTTTTATCTCCCCCCCCCTCTTTCTTTTTCTCCTTTGCTCTTGTATTCCTGTTGGAACGGGACTGAACCCTGTCATTGAAGTCGTGCCACGATATCAAAGCTGTCAGGCCTCCAACAGATGTGGTCTTTTTTTTGTTGTTGTGCAGAACCAAAACCTTGAGACAAGCCGGAGCTGGATGTCAAACCGTAAACCTGAAAAAGACACTTTTTTGCCAAAAAAAGGGGGGCCGAGCTAATCTGTGTGTATGTGTGAAAAAAGGGGGAGCGAGCGCCTGCCAACACATTTCATTAATCTTGCTTTAGACTGTGTGGATGTAACAGTAAAAAGAGGGACTATTATACCGCAGCCTTGGCCTTCATCAGACACATGATGCCTTATTGATTTGCACATATGCTTTGAGACAATGTGGCCGGCCATGTAACATTTCATCGACTCTGCCAAGCTCTTACTCTGTCTGAGCCCGAGTGAGAACGAGAGACGGTTGAAGTTTGCTCGGCACATTCTCGCTCTCTCTCTCTTTCTCTCTCGGTGCTCTTAATAAATTCCACATGTTTCTACGAGCGGTTGTGACATTATAGGAGGATCTTTTAATTGCCGTAATCTCTCAGGTCTCGTACAAAAAAAGCCTGGATTTGTGAGAGAAACGTGCAAAGATCCCGGCTGTCGTCACCTTTTTTTTTTAAAAATAGAACCTGGAAACGGCCAAGAATTGTGCATCAATGCCCTCATTGTTCTTTAAATAATAACATCTGACCTAATTTGTGTGACTCTGATTAATGTGCCTCGGCTCATTCTGCCAAGTTAGCGTTTTGAAGTCGCCGTGTGATGCTCGCCCTCATTATGTCACACGCTGAGGTCAGCTTTGTTGTTGTTAAACGACGCTGACGGGGCCTGCAGACGTCGTTCTCCTGCGCCGCGGACCCGGGGTGCACATGTGGCCCTGTTAGCATGGTGGTTACCACGGTGTCCATAATTAGAGCCCCTTGGATGGTGTAATGACAAGGGGGGGTCGCTCGGCTCCCTCTAATCTTCTCCTCCATTTCTATTTATTATCCTCATCGTCACGAGTATCATCACACTGTCGCAGTCGCAGCGGGATGCAATTTAGCCGTCCGCAGGGCTTTCCCTGCCACACGTTCAGCGGTCGTCCACTTACCCAGCAGTGTTTCTGTTGCTTTGTTGTCCCTCGCTGCACTGTAATCTTCGAAACCCTCGCTTCTTGCTCTTCAGGTCGACAGTGATATCCTATGTCTCAGGCTCCTCCCCCTCCATATGATCAGACACCGCTGTGGTTGGCTGGGCGGTGAAAGCGCGGTTTGCCACAGCGGGGCTGTGATGTGGGACGCCGAGAGCAGGCGGCTTTGTCTTCTAGCTCCACAGGAGAATCTCCTCTGGGCTTAAACTCCACTCATCACTTCCTTCTCTTACGTCGCAAACAAAAAGTGTGTGTGTTTGTGTGGTGGGACAGCTGGTTCGGAGTGTGTCTGCGCCTGTCATGACCTCACTCGGTCAGTCAGTCATCGTCCGTCTGAGCCACAACATTGTTTTTTCACTGTCTGATGTTGTCTTGTAGATAATGGGGACTGCAGTGCAGGTGTGTGCTCGGCGGTGGGTGGAATGTATTAGTCATCCCACATGTCGCATCTTGCTGCACTCATCCTGTTGTCTCCCTTCAACAAATACTTGATTTATCTCATCTGCGCCTAATTCTCCTCGCATGTAAAAAGAAGCGTGTTTTGTAGTCAGAACCGACCCGGTGTGTGTTCGTGATGATCTGCAGCCGGTATTAAAGCTTCATCGCCCCTCGCTGTGTGTCTTCCAGGCTCAGATTCTGTTGGACTGTGGCGAGGACAACATCTGTGTTCCCGACCTGAAGCTGGCAGTCCACGGGTGAGTGTTCATTTCCTTATATATTTCGATATAATCCGTATGGATTCCAGAGAATATATTAGAGCGATGTCCCGTGGTAAACTGTGAACGGGGGTCGCAGACCTTGAACTCTTCACCTCCTCCCTGGATTTGAGAAAACACAAATACAGCTGTTTTTGTTGTTCTGCTGCTTTGTTTAGCTTAGCATACCAGAGTGGGACTGTTAATAGCTCACAGTAGAAGAAGAGTAGAACACCGTCTTCTGAAAACAGGAAGTGGCTCGGCTCTACAGGTGCAGTGACAAACCGCTAAGGGGAGATGAAAGGAATTATGGGAGCTGTGTGCCAGAGTCCCGACCTCGCCGGCTTCAGGAGCCGCCTGCCCGCCACGCTTTGACTCCAGAAATCTGTTAGCATTTTCCTCCCTTTCTCCGCTCTGTCATTTTGATTTCACATTCCTATATTTATCTACCATCTGCCTCCATTTTTTTTTGCTGGGTTTTCAACGTATGGCTGATCCATCACATATGGAACAACCTGCCGCGCTCCGTCCGAGAAAATCGAGACGGAGAAAGTGCGATTAGCGCAATTAGAATAATAGCTTTTTTTGTCTGGCCTGCTGTAAATTAATAGAGTCTAAATTATTTTGAGGGGGTTGACGGGAAGGCCGGGAGTGTCCATCATTCCTGCCGTGTTGTTTCTTTTATCGCGCTGCCAAAACACATAACCTGTTAGCCCGAACGGTCCCTCAGGGAAGCTTTTTTGTGGAGTTATCTAATTCTGAGCCTTTGTTTGGTTTGAAGAGTGCGATGCCAGTTAGAATCAGAGTGCGGCTGCAGATATCTCCTGCTCTCCTGCGCTGCTTTATGAGAGCAGGCTGTAATTAAAAGCGTCTGTGTGGCCCTCCATATGGAATTTCTCATTGTTCCGAGGGGGGAGGTGTTTTACACTCCCACTCCTACCGCCCTGTACATATATATATACAGCATGTATGAGTTTATTACCATGTCGGAAACTAATAGAGGAGGGGCTTTGTGAGAGGAACGTGACTGATGTCTTCTGCAGCCTACAGAAAACGCCTGAGTTTCATTAACTCCAATTTGTTTAAGACTCTTCCCCCCGACAACACAAACACAGGCAGACATCGTTTACTCTTAATCGCGTTTGTATTTATGTGTCCAAGGAGTCGTGACACCGTGTCTCCTGACCGTTGACCCTCTCAGTAATCATTTTCCTTCTCTTGTTTGGCTCCGCAGGAACAGGAAGGAAGTCTACCTGGGCGACGACAACGCGCTGACCTTGACTTTCAACGCCAGGAACGAGGGCGAGGGAGGGGCGTACGAGGCGGAGCTGTATGTGGTGCTCCCCCCCGAAGCCGACTACAGCGGGATTTACCGCAATAATGAGGTGACTAGAAATGCAACAAGACCTCAGCGACTAATACGCGTCTCTGGACCTGATTAAACTGTTTCTCTATTACTTGTTCTTTTCTGTGGTTTTGACCAATCTGTCCTCTCGATTTCAGAGCCTGACTCAGCTGACCTGCAGCTACGAGTCCGAGAACCAGACACGATACCTCAGCTGTGATTTGGGCAACCCAATGAAGTCTGGTACCAATGTAAGGACACTTTACTTTAGGCAGTTTTTTTTGGCTCTATGTCTGTTGAGTTTAAGGGTTAAAGGAAACAGAGTTGTGCAGGAATGATGCATTTCTTTGGGCCACCCTGGAAGTTAGCAGCTCCCTCGACAAGAAGCCTTTGGGATTATTCCATTAGCTTTTTCTTTATGATTGAGGAAAATAAGCTCTGTGGCAAACAAAAGTTAATTTTACAACTTTTTTTTTATGTCCCCGTCAACCTCTATGATCTCCTGTAGCCACTTGTTAGCAACCACAGTTTTTAAGACGTGTAAAACAGTCAAAGTTTTGTTTTTTATGTCATAGAACAATATGTGACAAATCTGTCAAGCTTGCGTTGACCGCAGACTTTATTTCAGACATATTACAGCAAAAGGAACTCATGAACTCATTGATCTTGAGAAAGGGGAACCAAAAGTGCAAAAATGCAATCTTATTTCTAGGTTTTAATGACTCATTCCAGCAACACTTAACAACACTGCGTCTAACAGAGATAAACATTTAACACAACGTCATGATTTCCTGTTCGTTGTAAAAAGGAAAAAGTTGTGTGTCCGTGTCGTCTGCAGGTGTGAACAGCACAGGAAAAGTTGTTACGCGTTAGGAAATGTTGTGACAGGAAGCTCCATCTGTGCCCTCGGCCTCCTGCTGGGCAGAGTTCCACTTTTTTTTTAATGACGGAGTCACAAGCTGGCATGTTTTTAATAGGAAAAACCGCAAGTGACACGTTAACTGGACGAGACAGACGGACTTCTCCATTTCAACAACAGCTCACTTGTTCTCTGGGAAGAACTGCAGCGTTATTGATCTGAAGTGACCGACCAGTTGCGTGGGAAAGAGATGGATCTGTTGTTATTAATAGAGAGAAAGAGGCAGAGCAGGAACTCTCAGATACATTTCAGACGTGCCCGCTTGTAATCAATCTGCCTGCTGGACAGACGAGAAGCTCACGGACAGACACACCCGAGATCTTCACATATCTATGAGAGGATGGGAAGAGGGAGGAATGACTGAGAGTCTGAGTTAGTTGACTGTTGATAATTGCATTCTTAAAGTGAAACTCTCGCCAAAATGCAACCTTTTTTTGTGAATGTACCCGAGTCAAACCTTCGTGTAAAAGCATAATTACGACGAAAGAGCCACTCGACTGTGTTTTTGTTTTCAGGTCAAGCTCATTTTCAATCCGAGTGCTACGGGCACTTTTGCGATAGCATCAAAATCTCTATTTTTAAAACAGTAAGACGGCTACAACTTTGCTCGTAGTATCACCAGGGTCTCTACACATGAACACGAGCATTGAGAACATTGTTTGTGTACACAGAGTTTACTGAAAAGAAAGTTTTTGAACAACTCACGTGAGCAGTAGCTTGTTCCGCTAGCAGCTGTCCTGCCAGTGGAGAAGTGTCGATCTCAGAATGTGACGTAACTTGTACATTCACAAAAAAAGCCCAGGTTGCATTTTGGCGAGAGTTTCGCTTTAAAGGTGGTTCCTCAAGTGGTTGCTAGTTTGTCGCACCAGCTAACGTTGCTAACTTGCTAACTTCCTCTTTGCAGCTGTGGGCAGGTCTTCGCTTCACGGTGCCGCGGCTGAAGGACACGCACAAGACGGTTCAGTTTGAGCTGCAGATCCGCAGGTAGAAACTCAACGTCATCACGCAAACAGACACGCTGGCACGTTAAAGGAAGATGTTTGGATTCTGCTCTCACTCTCAGCTAATCAGAGTCTTCTTTTCTTCTTCTTTCTCTGTTTACACAGTAAAAATGAGAACAATTCCCACAGTGAGGTCGTTCCCTACAAGCTGGAGGTGGTTGTCCAGGCTGATGTCATCCTGCAGGGGTGAGTTCACTTGAACTCTTTTTTGGAATTTCATTAACTCTCCGCTGCCTCCCAACACATCTTCTGACATCCTGCTCTTTTTCTTTTTCTTTTTTTTTAAAGTGTGTCTCGACCAGATAAGGTCTTCTTCCCGCCGCCCAACTGGAAGGTGACCAAAAGCTACGAGGTTGAGCAAGACGTCGGGCCTGCGGTGGAACACATCTATGAGGTAATCGGCCACGTTCGGAGCTGTGCAGACTCATCGAGGCTCTGAGCAGATTGGGTTGGAAAGCGGATCGTACTGTTCATAAAGTGAGCCGACTTCTCGGGGCTGCGGCGGAGAGAAACGCTCTCCAGATTACGCGGCGTGATTTATTCTGATACACTTTCACTTGGATGAGCTTTAACAGTGCTCTACTTTAGGTGACCTATTTGTAGATTAAGACAGCATGTCAAATATGAAAGTTGCAGCACGAGGAAAGACAATCTGTTGCAACCAAAAGACCGCGATCAAGCTGCTTTTGTAGCTTTCCAACGCTTAACACACTAAAGTTTCCTGTTTTTTTCCCCAGCTGGTGAACAACGGGCCCAGTCGGATCAGCCACACCCGGCTCGAGCTGCGCTGCCCCCTCAGCGTCCAGGGTCAAACCCTCCTCTACCCCCTGGAGTTTTCCACAGAGGGCCCCATTAACTGCACCTCGGACAAACACATGAACCACCATCAGCTCAAAGTAAGTGCCTCGCAGGCGCACCTCCGAAGGGGGTCAAGTGAGGCTACATCAGACAGCGAGCGTCTCCCACCGATTCCCAGTCAGATGTATGATTAACAGCTGGGTCGTCCCACTGGTTGGCCCACACCCACCTCCTCCCAGCTTTTTCAGCCCCACCCAGGACACTTCCCCCACCACCACTTTGAAGCTCCGGCTCTTCCCTACGTCCCGCACAGCTTGATGAACCACCTCACCCAGCGATACACTCACTAATCTTCCCCCTCCCTTTACACCAAGCCGTAGCTTTTCGTGTTTACATTTTGAAGCCTGACAGATGTTGAGCAGGGTGGTCATCATACTTAGCTACGATCGAATGTTTTTTTTTCTTCTCCCCCTTGTGAATTGCTAAGTATTTACCACGGGAATCCACGAGGAGCAGCGCTCACATGCTTCTGATTAATGACAGAAAGCCTCGGGGTCACGCTAACATTAGGTCTCGTATTGACAGAAAGGGTGGTGTGCTCGTCTGCCCGGTGAGGTCAGTGTCTGTGTTGTCCTAATGGTGCGGTTGTTGCTCATTTTCTCTCCTCCCGTAGCTCCAGCGGACGTCCACGGAACCACCGATCCTGGCGCTGAAGTCGAACGAGCACCACGTCGAGAGGAGGGACGTCCACAGGAATCAGCTCGCCCACTTGACTAACCTGGTAAGATGCTTTGCGGGAGAACGGTCGGGGGTCAATAAACACAAGATGGTGCCTGCGTGAGCGAACATCGTCAGGCCAAAAGGTGAAGTCTTAATGTAATGGGTGACTTGAAAGTGAGAGAATGAGGAGCTTGAGTTTACGGTTCGGGGTAAACGAGGTAACGTAGTTAAACAGCAGGACTCTGCTCGGAACAAAGAGCTCCAAACAATATGTTTTGCTGCATCGCCTTAAGTTAAGTGTTTACGTCTGGATCTATTTTGGTGACACCGGCCCGGATCTTATATGAGGCTCCTGGGATTGGATAATTAGGTTATGATGTCGTTAAAAGGGAGGGGTCAAAGGGCGCAGGCTTGTCCCCGTTGTGGTGATTAACATTAAAGAGCCTTTAGTAGTGGTGGAGAGGCTGAGAGGACATGGGAGGCTTTTCGTCAGTGATGCTCTGGTTACTTCACAGACTGCTCTTTAATTTTGGGGCTCTGGGTGGTGTGAGGGGCCCCGGAGGCCCCCACACACACACACTGGCCCTATTGATCCAGCTGCAGGTATCTTCTCCCTCTGCCTCCTTCGTCTGTACGTACCTGCCTCTGTCAAACGGGTCTTTGTCCGAGCGCCCATCGCTCCTGAGCGCGCTCGTTTATCAAGCGCGTCCAGCGACACGTTAGCATGAAGGACCCCATTCTCCCGTTTCTCCCACGTCTGCACTTTTTGTTTTTTCTTTACGCTCAGCAGGACAGACATCTCTGTTCAAAGTGTCTCTTGATCCGAGCGTGTTAGTGTTTAGCAATGCTCGAACGAAGCTGTCAGCCGAGGTCAAAGTGTGAGAGTTTTTAAATGACCCGCCCACCGGCCGAGTCTTTGAAGAGCGGCGCGGTGCGGAGAGAACAAAGGAGCGACTTTAATCACACTTATTATCAAATGGTATTTTGTAATTTAACTTCTTTAAAGTACTTTAATTGTGTGTTAAGTGCTTAAAGGGTAACATACGTGTGTTAACAGGTCTTTTATGGCTCAAGAGGAAGCTGCATGAATTGTCTCAAGGGATGTCAGTCAGCAGCTAAGTTGCATTGTGGGTAATGTAGTTTGAAGAGCAACATGTGGAATAAAAAAGATGATATCTCTGGTGTTGTAACGTTAATGTTGTTTGAAAACTATCTGAAACTTGGTATAGAAGTGTGATGCAAGACCAGCTGACTGCTTTTCAAAACCTTGTGCCTACATTACCCATAATGCAACTCACTAGCTGACATCACTGGAGGCAATGTGTGAGATTACATTTACATACACTTGTGATATGTTTCTCTAGCAGGTGTTCATCACTTGTCTTTTTCTGAAACCGTCCTCTGATGGACAGTTACGTCCTTTTATTGACGACTTCTTTAACTGCTGACTCGACGGACAATCTGACAGACGAAAACATGCTCTTCAAAATGATTTATCCAATGGACTGTAACTGATCTATAAGCATAAGTATCATATTTAGTAATCATTGCTGAAGCCTTTATTAGTATCTAGTCTGTCCGACACTGCAGAACCCAGAGGGATTTTATTTATATTGACATGACGCTGAACAGTCTCAGACTCGAGAGGCTCGGATTCGTCGATGGAATCTCGACCGACTCGATGATTAATTGACTTTTCACAGCGTGGACCTGCGCTGGTCTGCAGCTGTGTCGTGAGTTCGTGCTGATGTTTTATGAAGCTGTGGGAACCGCCCCCCCCCCCGGATCCAGATCTTGACCACATAATCCCACAGGGGAGGATATGTGGGACTCGGGTCTGAGGCATCGTTGGCACTGTTCCATCTTCGTGTCACTGGCCCCGATGGCCTCGGGCATTAGGGAGGTCTACCAGGAGGAAGTGGACTGATGTGCTCCCTGTCTGTCTGAATACCCTCATTAAGTCTGTCTAATACTGAGCCTACAGGAACCAGGCAGGCCCGTTCTCCTCCTCTCTACTCAGTGTAATAAAGTAAACTAATGCGCTGCCGCAGGAAACCCGCCGAAACCTCTGGGTCTGGTCGGTGGCCTCGCTGCAGCGCCGGCTCTATAACACAGTGTGTGCATGTTCTCAAACGTTAAACATACCGAGCTGCATTATGGGGATCTAATTAGGACTTGTGTGTTGGACAGTCTTGAGAAAAATGGGCTGGTTTTAGTGGTCGGGCAATAATGTGGAGAGTGGTGCGTGCTGCATTTTTACAGTCTCATGACATTCCTCCGATCTAATTTGAAGCAGGCGTGGAATACAGATCATAACATTGGGCTCTTTGTTATATTTATTTGACCTGCGGCGTTAACGTGGCTCTTGTTTGTCCTTCTCTTGCCAGATTTCTCTTTTCCTTCACCTGCGTGCAGTCATGTGATCTTAAGTTAAACGAACTGGCTGTGAAACGACTCACGATCCCAATTTTAACACTGATCCCTCGGCATGACCTACATAAGCAATCGAGACCAGCAGCACGAGGATCGACTATTTCTAAATAGTTATTATTAGCTATTACTTCTTCCCAGTCCACTTTTGAAAAGTCATGGACTTGAAACTCTTTTTCTCGGGGGAATGGTGGCTGGAAGATGAATGGAGGGGTCTCATCGCTCCAAGGAAGGAAGTCTGCTCTGTAGTCTGGTGGTAGAGCACGAAAACAAAGATGACTTTGTTTTGCTTTGTTCACAGAATAAACAAAAGAAAATGAAAGTTCCTTGTAGAAACATTTAAAGGAGCACTAGATAGTTTTGGAGAGGAAATATAAACTCAGAATGTTAATGTTTACAGTGTTAATGGGGTGAAAATACAAACTTATTTTCTGAATGAACAAAATAACATCCCCAGACAACTGTTTGAAACTAGAAAGGTGGCAGGGTCCGCCACATTTAAACAAAGTAAAACAGTATGAAATTGTGTTTTCTCAGTTTGTTTATTTGTGAAGAGAGTTGGTTTGCTTTTGAGTCTCATTCCTAACTTGTAGGACGTGTCGGCTGCCCGGCAGTTTTTGAGTTTTGAGATGAGAGACTCAAAAATCAACTTTTCTTTTCAAAAAGCACCTTTAAGCTTTCTCAACAAAACTACAATTACTGAGCAAACTAATCTGTTAGCTGTAGGATTACATGAAATGTGAGTGTATGAACGGGAATATCACCAAAACAAAGTTAGTTTCACCATCGTCTTAAACATCGCTGCGCTTTTATAAAAGAAAAATAGCGTCAAAATATGTTTAATCTTTATTTATAACAACTGGGACATTAGATTTATGAACGCACATGCTCACCAGATCTTAATCTTTATGACAAGAGGCCAGAAAAGCTGCTTAAAGTTTTATGGGACTAATCTTTGCACAAGAACGACTCAGAGGAAACTCATTCAGCATTTAATTAACACTGTCTTCACTCCTTTTCTCTCTGTTTCTGTAGTCCTGTTCTAATTCCGAGTGCTGGACGATCGAGTGCAACGTGGGTCTGCTGGAAAAGGGAACCACCGCCGTCCTTAAAGTGCGCTCCCGCGTCTGGGCCGAGACCTTCATCGAGGTTTGTTGGAGACGACTCTCGCCTTAGAAACTAAGACATGCACCGTAGATGAACACGTGTTACGACCAGATGACAGAAGCACAGCAGAGGAAACTACAGATCAGACTTTTCCCACCGGTGCCTGTTGTATTTTCTCATGTCAGGGCTTTGGCAGGAAGTAAGAGGCGACTTTTCATGAAAGAATAAAACACTAAGGTTTGAAAATGTGCAGCTGGCGGAGACACATCGCTGCAGCCAATCAGTCTCACACAGGCGTTTGTGTTGACGAGGCATCAGCGCTGGTCTCGGATCAGCCAGTATGTGCAGTCTCGCATATTTGCCTCAACAAATGGAGCAACAGTTGCTAAATGAAGATTGCGTTGTAGATTTCTAACAAGTTTATTATGTTGTCAGCCTGCCACGTCTGAGCTAAACAGTATCTACCACCCTCTGTAACACAAGGCACATGTGTGAATGCATTGAAAATTCATTATCCAGTATCACAGCTTCTCATAGGAAAGGAATGCTGGAGGGATTGTGTTCTGAGGAGCAGACGGTCTCTGTCGCCTCCTAGTGCACGATCGCTGAATTGCTTGTATTTTCTTTCTCTTTTTTACAACTTGCTTTGTTTCTTTCTGCAGAGATCCTACAAGCAGTATGTGCTGGAGTGCCTGGCTGCATACAGCGTGGAGAAGATGCCGTACGCCATCCTCCCCAGACACTCTCCCAGTGGACACAAAAAGGTATTTAGGATCATTTTTCATCCGCACCAGAGGTACCAGTTTGGTTTTGGTCCAGTCAAACTCATGAGCTGTGCTGTTTGTCCTCAGGTGGTGACGCCAGTGGTGTGGAACAAGCCCGATATCGAGAACTCGGTTCCCCTGTGGATCATCATTCTGGCCATCCTGGCTGGTTTACTGCTTCTGGCTCTGCTCATCTACGTCTTATACAAGGTGAGAATCCATTTATTGTTTTACAGAAGTGAGGGACTGTACCTGTTTCCATTTTCTTTAACTTTACTAAGATTTCAAGAAGATATATTTGACTTTTAACTCCACTCTACATTTATTTGATCATTTTTTGCTACTATTTACTTGCAGATTCAGATAAATAATGCAAAATATAATCAACAAATACATTATGATGATATAATATTATGCATTAAGATAAAACTTGCATTAATAACATGCATTTATCTTAAAAGGTCCTTTTGATACTTTGATGCCAATTCTCATGTTTTTTTTGCTTCAACTTATTATTATGGAATAAATATTTATTGCACAATGAATAATGACATCATATGCATGTAGATTGGTCCTGTTCCTACTTTACTTTTGCCATTGAGCACAAAATCTCCCTGAAATGTTTCCACTCC
>CAEMYA010000103.1:2051597-2070146 GCA_903131615.1 Diplodus sargus | reverse complement strand
TTCTCGCTGTTTGCCCAAGGTGGTGGTCTTGAGATGCACACAGAAACGTAACAATGAACACTTCCTACATCAGTTCTTTCTCCTTAAAAGGACAGCTCACCCCCAAAATCTGAAATATTCCTCTTATCTGTGGCGCTGTTTATCCGTCTAGATTGTTCTGGTGTGAGTTGCAGAGTTTTAGGAATATTGGTCGGAGAGATATCTGCCTCGGAACTGGATATCACAGCCGGAAAATGGTGAGGAACCAAATGCAGACGCAGAGGCTCCAACTCCAACTGCACCCATCAGCTGTGCCACCACGCAGGAGGACGAGGTCATAGGCTGCAACCAGATATCAACAACTCGACGCGCTTCTGGTGACTGTGCGGTCCACAAGGGGACCAGAGGAAACTTTCTGCAGACCTCTAGAGAGTTTCATGAGCTGTCATGGGCAGATACAAGCTTCATTTCCCAGTAGAAAGAAAACAGTTCCTGCATAAAACTGCTTGCAGTCTTGACCAACTGGGTCATGATTTTTGGAAAGAAACAAGCTTTGCCATCTAGTTCCGTTACGTTCAAGAGAAGGCTGACGTCTCTGCAGCTGATATCTCCAAAACCAGGCAACTCAGGACACATATGTATATCTTATTTTGGGGTGAACTGTCCCTTTTTAAATGGGAGCACTGATAACCAGCGCCAACAAACTACCAGCAACTCATTCAGGATTTAAAAACGACGCCTGCTGACTCCATACCACCCTGACAACAACACCACCTCGGGGTCACGACACGTGCGTGTTGAATCTCCGTTCACACAGACCGGCTAATTATAATGTGCCACTACAACGGACAGCTGCGGGCAGCACAGCGCAGCGCACACTTCAACCTATCGTTCCCACATCGGGCTCGTTCCCAGACATCTCCAGAGCAAAACGGGCCACGAGGCGTCTGCCGTGCCCCGGCTGGAGCTGTGCTGTCTGGAGGTCAGCAGTATTCCCAGGGGCCTGTTTTCCTCCAGGAGCTCCCACACTCACATTCTCAGGCATGTCAGCTCAGACATTTATTTTCCTGATGAGACAGTTTTCCATTACCTAACCCCGGGCCTTTATGAAAACAAAATCAAAAGCCGTTTTTCAACTAAGTGGACCTGGTCTTTTCGCTACCAGCATGCAAACCTGCAGAGAACTTTTCCCAGTCTGCAGCTCGGCCGCGCTGTGGCGATGCTGTTTGCTGTCTGCATGTAGGCCACATAATCACGTTATCTCGGACGCCGATTATTGTTCCGACTGAGTCGAGTTACAAAGCAAACAGCCTTTCCTGCGCACAATACACGCTGATGTATGAGGCCGTCTGTAAAGTTTGGACAGGCAGTCGTAAACTGTTTTATAACCGGGGTCCGTCGCACCGCTGAGGTCATTTTACAATCAAGAGCCTGCGTTCAAAAAGTCAGACCTGCTGATGTAAAGTATAATCCCATTGGTTTGCACTTAAACTGTCAGACTTATATGTTCTTTACGTATGATTGTGAATTACTGCGCTGGTGTTTATGCAGAACAGTCTGGACGGGGAGGCAGATGCTCACTATCAGACAGAAGTGCACAGTCATTTGCTCGGCAGCAGGTTGTAATTGTCTCTTGACACAGCATAATCACATCATCTGTTCTGTGTTTGATGTTTCTTTAGCTTCAGTCTGGCTCTGAGAGTTTAGTCACGAGCTTTTTGAAGTGTGTGCGGCTTCATGTTTCTCCAGCGTTTTTGTCTCGCTGGGTGGAACGATGACGAGCAGATTTATCCGCCGTGTGTCTCCTTCTGTGGGCGAGAGACGTTGTTATGCTCCTCACTCTCTGTGTGTGACCTCGGTGGGCTGCGTTGTGTGAGGAGCAGCTACAGATGAACGCCGCGCGAGTCCACGAGCGGATTAATGCGGCTCTGCGGACTGCAGATATCTGACTTCTCCCCTCCGTCTACGTGAGGAAAATACAAGCTGACGACAGCGACAGTTCCATCGTGCAATACGTGACGGATCTGGTCGGATTAAGTCATTTTGTCCTCACCTTGTGAAGCTGTTATTACCTAAATGTAACGTATTTTTTAAAGTGACTCATTAATATCAACACATGGATGTTTCAGGCATGTACAGTCTTCTTCAGCAGGTATTCTGGCATCGATACACAAGATAATAAAGCAAGACAACACCGTTATGTTCACACTGTAAGAAACAAGCAAAGGAAATCTTTTCATTCATCCCATTTTGAGCGACCGTATAGCTAAGAAGTGTATTCAATATGGCGCCATATAGAGAAGGATCATTGTGTTTTTTTGACTATTATTTTAAAGATTAAGCACTCAAGTTGAGCCTGTTGTCTTTTATTCTTTAAATGCCAACAATGATCAGGGGCTAATAAAGGATAAGTCCACCAAAAGATTCAAATTCAGTCATTAAATCTTCTCACTATCAACTCATACTGATGGAAGATCAGCTGAAGTAGTATTCCAGAAAGTATTTACGGAGCTTTACAGTAAAACGTCTCCTAAAAAAAACTGGCGTAGCTCGGGACGCTGCTCGTCCGGCATTATCTAATTCTACGGAAGCCCCGAGATCCCAAATTGAAGCGAAAAGATGTCATTTTTTAATGCGGTTGAGCTCTTGCACCAACATAAAACCGGGTGTGAGTTACCACTTTTAGTTTAGTTGCTCCAGCAAAGATTTTGCCCTAAAAAAATTCTGTAAATGACGTATTTTCAAACCCATTTGTGATCTAGGAGCTGACAGACTTGTTGTTTCATACATTATAATTAAACAAGTCCAAGTTGTTCAGGAAATTGGTGCCACGCTACAAAACTTTCCCAGACTTTTCCATCACCTCGTGTCTGAGTAGGTAATGACTGATTTTCATCACTTTTGGTTGAATTCTCCTTCAGTGTGTTCACGTCTCCAGAGTAAAACTCCATCTCTCTCTCCGCGTATGAAACACTGGAGCCCAATCAAACGCAGGTTATTAAAAACAATCCATCTTGTTGCAGCGCTATCACAGTGTTCGGTACTCATTAGGGTCCTTCAGAATCCGGCGCCAACACTTGCTTAGCAACCAAACAAAACGGCGAGAGGATCGCAGCACCTGCCTCCCGCAGACACAATCACTCTCAGGACAAAACTCAGAGGCTTTTCAGGGTTTAGAGATGCTCTCGTTCTCCTGAAGCCTGCTTCCTCTGTCTTGGGAGAGACCCAACGAAATTCACTCTCCATGTCACCTCCTTGTTATCAGTGTTTTAAAGGCTCTCTCTCCTTGACATGCTGTCGAAGAAGCCGAGATAAAGCAGCAGCGAGGGGCCTGCCAGGGTGGGGAGGGTCAATTAACCGTGGGCCCTGAAGTGCCCTTTAGACTCCTTGTGACTGCCTGCCCCTGCTAGGAATGTGTTTTCTTTTTTAAAGACTCGCTTGAGTAGCAATGCAGGATATTATAACAACAAAAAGAACAAGTTCAGCAGTCTGAGAGGATGCAAGCGCTGCAACTCTGGACGAGGCGGAGGTCAGCTCGGCTCGCAGCCAGCTGGACTGTGATCGCTTGAAGACTAACGGCGGAGGAGTTCTCTGCCAGCCGGCGTCAGATACCGTGGTCAGCGAATTAGCAGAGTGACAGAAGCCTGATGTGTGATTATGAGCCTGATTATGAAATTGTTCTGGAGGTCTTGCTTAAAAAAAGGATATGACATGACTTAGCACAAGACTCTAAGTAATAATTAACCCCAAATGACTGAAGCTATAAAGAATCAAGTTTTTTTACAGTCATATTTTATTTAAATGTCCGTTCTTAGTGTCAAAAGGTATCAGACACTTACATTTACCGCTTTTAAAGACCTTTTGAAGGTAATTGTAACCACATTTAAGACTGTAAATGTGTATAATAACAGATTTCAGTGGTAAGTTTCATGATTGGTAACATCAGAAATGTTTTAGATAAAAGTGTTTGTGGCAATTAAAACCTCACAAATTCAAATTTAAGTCTATCTCATGTATATTAAAGACCTGCAGAGACTCTGTTCAGTCATGTAAATCTATCATACTGGTTTGAGTGCTCCTGGTATTGAGTGTCGCCCTAAAACACCAGTAAGACCGCTGGATTCCTCTCGACTGCGAGCTCACCATCATCTGATCTACTCACCTGCTTCATCGTGTCCTTTGAATTTAAGGCCTCAGGCAGCGGCGTCTAAGAGAAGCAGAAGCAGAGAGACACGTTAGACATTTCTGCATATCTAAAGCCTCTGAAATAAAGCAGATAACTCGCTTTGGAACACGACATTCCAGAGGAACTAGCCGGACTGGTGGCCGATGATAATCTCGCTCGCGGGTTTCAAAACCAAATAAAACACTTTATAACCAAGCTGGACCGTCCAGATAGAAGGAGTGATTATTTTTCTTTTCATCAGGATGAAGGTCAACACAAACACATTACCTCAACCTGCGCTGCGCTGCCATTGTCGCTGGTGTGATGTGGGTGGGTGTAATGAAGTGGGAGTGAAAGACATCAGCAAAGGGAGAGAACATAACCTGCTGCCACGCACATTTTGTTACGTGGAAAAAGGGCGCTTTTAACCACAGACTGTCCTCTCGTATGAGAAGGCTTTCACAAACACACTGCAGCTGACGCCGCCGATGAGGTTTGATCATATTTCTGGAGATTCCCCTTCGCTCTCCAGGCTCACACACGCCAGATCAGGCCCAACTCAAACCTGCCGTCATGGACAAACAGTCAACATTCCCACGTCTGTACTTTGGCCTTTGCGTTTCCTCTTTCTGTCGTGGTTTTGATGTCTTTATGATCCCCTCGCAGCTACCGCTGTCCAGCTTTATTCCCAGGCCGATTGTTTTCTCTCCAGATCTGTTGGCATTAGGAGAGCTGTTTTATAGGCGCCGTGTTTCACTGTGTCTCAGCGTTGTTTTGCTCGCGTTGAGAGGAAAAACTGGTCACTAAAAAGAGATACAGGTTCCTGTATATAGCGCATCGTAAGGGCAGCTTGCAAAGAATTTAAGATATGATCACACGGCACAGCTGACATCCACACACACACTCACACACACCGAGCTGTGTGTATTGATCAGGAAGCTGTGATCAGCTCATCACATCTCTGATACACATCTGTTAAACGTCTCCAGTCCTCCCGCCGACAGACTCTGCGGCATGTTTTGTTTGGTCTGCTGTGCAGCCAGCTACGTCACATGATTACAGCCTGAGCGACACACTGCAAGTTGTTTTACTTCGCTCATAAAACAACACAACTGGTTCCCACTGCAAAGTCTGCTCCTGTGGGCGAGGAGCTTGGAAAAACACGATACAGTTTTCACTCGTCGTGAAAGCGCGTTCTCAAAGTATTTCTGACTGTATACGACTCCATAAAACCATATATTTAGTTTTTTATCATTTATGAGCCGACCAAAATGACACATGTGCCCTGTGAGTAAACACATCGTGTGGAGTCCTTCCCAAGTCTGCAGGCGGGCAGACGTGTTTAGGAACCTTTTATGAATGTGTGGCATTTTGTTTTTGCATGGAGTCCGTGTCTCGGCGCTGGAATGCCAGAGCGACGAGGACAGGAGAGACGATGGCCCGGCATCTTCTAATGATGACAGCAGAATGAGGACAGCTTTGACCCTGGTAGAGGTCTCAGGGAAGGAATTAGCAAATGCCTCAGTGCCAGTGAAACTGTGCTAATTGCAGATATCACCCCTCAGTGAACAGACACGCCATTGAACCCAGTCGCCGGAGTAAATGTCAGCCAAGTTCTGCGAAACCACAGTCAAAACTTTCTCTATGTTGAAACTTTTTAATGCTCAGGTGCAATATTCTTCTTCTCTCTGTGCACAATCTCGGATGGAAACATCTGAAAAGCTTTTATCAACACATAAGCAGCTGGAAATATCCCCAAGTGTCCTTAAAATATCCAGAAGTGTGACTCAAACTGCGAGTCTGTCGGCCTGTAATAGCTCCACTTCCATCCCCTCCACCTGCTGATGTGAAAGGTGGGTAATAAGCACATAATGTGAAGATGATACGCCAACGTTCACACTGATGTATCTGTGGTTTGCAGGAACATTAGATCCTGGCAACTGGGCTGCACCAAACTTAAGGATGCAATATGTAAGAATTTGCTTTCAAATGTATATTCAGTGTAGCCGTTACAATGCTGTTAGCTGTAATGTTAGCCACGCAGCTAGCATTCCTAAGACTATACCCAGACTGGGAGCTCACAGAAAGTGTCACTAGGTGATATTATGAGAAAGGAAAGGCGACTCTGTGATTAATATCAAGTCATACAGTCAGAAATGTAAAGTTATTGAGGGAGCTCACACTGGTTTGGTGCCGGTTCACTCCTGTACTCCTGTACTTGTAATGTCAGGTTTTTATATTTTATGATTTGAGTGCTTTTAGAACGCTGTCAACTTGAACTTTACACTTTTGTGTAAATCTTGTTATTGGCCCGGCGAGAACCTGCTCTTATGTAATCCATCACGCGTAAGATAACCTGAATAAACTCACTTTTAGCAGTGACGACAAGTTTAACTCCTTTTTCCGTTTGAGAGAATAAGTGTAACGTTATTCAGCTCAGGTTGTCTGGTGACAAACTGGGCCGGATCCAAAGCGTTATCCGTCATCGAGCTGTTCCTTGTAGTTTAACCTTTTGAGCTGCTTCATGTGAAATATGATGTTGATATTTTGGCTGGTAGCTGCAGGAAGCTGAGCGTGCAGCCTCTGGAGATTTACGGTTGTCTTTGACCTCCTGATGCTTAAAAGGCAAGTAAATTTAGAACCCGAGAGCCTCACCGCTGCTCTGTGTCTTCCTGTGACCGCGGAACAGAAACCTCCCCTTCACATTCTTCCACAAACTCTTCTGTAAACCGAGTGCGGGAGGTGAAACGGGCGAAGGTGAACAATAAACAATACGCTATTTTTAAACCTGAGTTAGATAAAAAAAAAGCTTGTGCATTGTTACCGTCTTGTGTCCCCCCACGCCCAGCGCTCCTAAAAACAATAGAAGGGGGATCTGTCCCTTTAAAATATGTTTTTGGGGGCCTGAACTGTGTCACAGTGGAGGTGAGGAGGCGTGAAGTTGACTCCAACCTATTGTTTCATAAACATGTCGCCCGCTCCATGACGAACAGCGTTCCTGATCCTCCTACTGACTCTGTTCGCAGCGGTATTAAGTGTTTTAGATGCAGCGTCTCTCGTACGCTGAGGGGCGAACAGCACTTCAACAAAAGGGGCTTTTAAGGTCATGAAGCCATCGTGTGTCAAACGTTCACCAGGTGCCACATTTTCCAAATGAGTCACGACTGAAGTTACTTTTTCAGGAGCGTTCAGCGCCGAGACATTTAAATCTTGAGATTTGCAGCGTCATGATCAACACAAGATCTTCTCTTATCTTACTAGACAATGGTGGCAATGATAAAGATGATGATGATGATGATGATGATGATGAGAATTAGTGGCTGAATGTATCTGACAACATTTACTCGAGTACTGTACTGTGAATATTTCCCTTTTCTGCAACTTCCTACGTCTGCTACACCACATTTTGTAAGTCAATACTTAACTTATTACTCCACTACACACGTGACAACATTAGTTACTAGTTACTTATAAGTTTGGCTCCGAGTTACTTATAACAACTAATTAATTATTGTGTATTATCAATGATTAAGACAGCCGACTGTATATTAAGGAAATGACATTAGTCTCGACTCCACCTGTCGCAACATTCCAGATGTTTACACATGAACGCATCGTGAAGTTTGATACAGTAATAGATTACTCAGAAATGGGCCATTCATCATAACGAGTACTTTACTTTTGGTAGTTTACTTAAAGGACACAAAAATCACACTTGAGTAAAAGTAAAGATAACATGTTAAAAGATTACTTAAATAGTATTTGAGAAAAAGTATCTGATATTAAAGTCTTTGAGTATCAAAAGTATTCTTGTGCAATACATGTAATGCATAAAAGTAATAAATAATACATATTTACTTTAAATTTGCAGTGTTACTTTTTATCTGATTGCTAATATTCTTAAAAAAGAAGCATGAAATCCGCAAAGTAACTTGTAACTAAAGTAATCAAGTACATGTTGTGAAGTATAAAGTAGGAAAGTGCCTCAAAATGTGCTTCAGTAAAAAATACTTGAGTAAAAGTACTTAGTTACATTCCATCACTGATCACAGTGGGCTTTAAACACACAATCCTGTATATTCATATATACTTTATATATACTTTTACTTGTAACTGAGTATTTGTACGCTATTGTACTGATACTTTTACTTCTACTAGTATAACTACTTCTCAGATCTGAGTACTTCTCCCAGCTCGGATCATAACAGTGTGAGTATTATCATCTCTCATCCTGATCTGATCACATCTGTGCGCCTCCTAACTGCTCCTCAGTAAACGTGGAAAGCATCGTACCCAGCTGATGCCTCGAATGGTCGGCGTCTCCCCTGAGTGTCGGTCCGGGAACACTTGATAATTGTGGCTCCGAAACAGATGCATCTTTTGTCTCAGATCCAAAAAAAAGACGAGCGACGGACAACTTTCCCGGTCAGCAGATCTGCGCACTCGGACTCTGCTGCGCGTCCAGGCATGATCCAGGGCGCAGCAGCGGACCGCGCCGGCGCCTCCTCGCTCACTGCTGCACAGCGACGACACAGCGCAGCGACACTGTCCGCTCAGGGCTCCGCATGTTGTCCCCTCACAAAACCTGGGCTGGGTTGTGTGATCGTGTGCTCCCTGCATCCAAAATAACCAAACGCAGACGGAGGTTTATCTCGCCTGGCAGGACGCGTCTACCTCAGCTCGGCCATCCCCTCTCAGCACAGGCGCACTGCCGAGTTGTGTGTGTGTGTGAGTGTGTGTGTGTGTGTGTGTGTGCGCACTTTGGCTCTGCCAAGGAAGTACCGCGGAGTCATCAGGAGAGACGGCCTCCCCCCCCCCCAGACTCCCCCCCGGCAGCTTTACTACCCAATTAATGACGTCTGATTTATTAGACTGGACATGGATGCGCTCCGTGTGTGAGCCGGCAGGTGCGCACTGGCACTTTTTGTCGTTTTTATATTTATATAAGTCAGTGAACAGAAACATTTGAAGTGTCTTTGTCTTCATCACAGACTCAGAATAGATGAAGTGTTTAAAGGTGCACTACGTAGTTTTTTGGGGAAGACATTTGAATCGGAAGAGAAAGATCTTCATGGGCGCGATTTCACACTGTCTGACTTTGTTTTATATATATGTGGCGGATTCTGCCCAGTGGCGGTTCTAGACCAGTTTTAATAGGGGGGTCAGGTTGGGGCCGGTTTTTGGTTAGAGGGGCGCATACAACCCGGGAAAAAAAAGACAAATGCCTCATTCAGACAAGAGATAAATCTTAAAACAGTGTTTACAGTTACAACATTTTGAATTGGGCAGCAAAAAATCTCTCATTTTATTATTGATGCAGACTCTTCGCTTGGGGGGCCACAGGGGGGTCCTGTTGGCCCCCCCTCAGAACCGCCACTGACCCGCCACCTTTCATAGCTTCAAACAGTTTCCTGGGAACTCTGAGAACAGCTTGTTTATTCACTCATGAAACAATACACGTGTCTGACTTTGTGTTATTACCTCATTCATGTTGTAAAGATTAAAATCCTGCGTTTTAATGTCTCATTCAAAACTACACGGCGCCTCTTTAAAGGTGACAAAACTCTGGACCTGTAACTGAAAGGTGGTGGACATAAAATCCCCAAATAGACACGTAATTAAAGAGCTAATTCTCCTTATTTTCTTTAGAATACCTCATCATTTGTTTTTGTATTTTACATTCTCAGCCTGAAGTTCATCCCAGCGTTGGAAATCTCCATGAAACCACTTCAACAAAACTACCTGTCGAGTCCTCGTCCGCCTGACACGGCGGGATTACCAGACCCGCCTCAAGGTTATTAAAGGAGGCTCTTAATGTACCATGCAGGCACTTTATGGTCTAGTTTGTTCAGTGCAGGAGTTCAGCGCAGCCCACACGAGCTGCACAACACACACACACACACACACACACACACACACTTATCAGGTTGTCCAGCTGTCTGGCTCGGCCGGGTGGACGTTCTGATAACCTGCTTCAAGGGCAGAAAGCAGCTAACGTCTCTCGTCGGTTAGCTGTGTTCAGTTCTGGACTGTTACGTGAGCAGCGCCGGTTTATGGATTCATAAAACGTATATATTGTACCAACAGGTGTAATGCACAGCCTTATCCTTCCCTCTGTTTGTGCTTCAAACATGCATTTAAAATGTGATTTTACAGCCTCTTTTGTTTGTTCTGTATCATAGCAGACGACTTACTTCTCCCATCTCTGGCGTGCAACGTCTTGGTGGAAAACCGATGGACTCGACTAAGTTCTCCATTGCGAGGACGGCTTTGATGGATCTGTGAGAAACATGGAGAAACAGGCCGGTGATAATCAATTAAAGACACACGGGAACTTTCCAGTGCACCTCCAGTTTTAACTGGATCGTGGTCAACTGTGTCCTGCAGACTCGGAGACACGTTACATAAGACTTGTTTAAGTCCCAGCCATTGTTCCAGCGCAGGGCTGCCCTTCCTGTACTGACCTCGATGCGTGAGTGAGTGAGTTCACCATGGTTTTTCCACAAGACACACAAAGCCAAGAACATGAATTCTGTCCAGCTTCCCATGCTTTGATTCTGTTCTTCCTCCAGCTGGAGACGATGTGTTGGAACAGCCTCTTCTGGGTGTTATTACTATTAATACAAAGTCCAGCACCTGTTGCTCCTGTGTGTCACCTCTGTTTTAGACATTATAGACGCCCACTCCATCAGTGCTGAGTGACTGATGGATCACAGAGAGTCTGCTTTGTATCACCCCACCCCCACTTCTCCACCACAGAACAGAAGACGCATTACATTCCCCCAAACTTGGACGCTACTGTGAAGCATATCTAATACAATCTCTAAGAAAAACAGTGGCATCTTACCAGTTTTTGACCACCGTGGAGTCATGAGGATCCATCCAAAAAAAAAAAAGCTGGTATTTAAAACAAGCGAGCGGTCGAAACCAGACAGAATGTGCTGTTTGCAGGCACAGCTGATGAGTTTTCCGTGATCCGGCTAAACTTGTGTGACTCTCTGCGTCTTCCTGAATGCCTCACGGGGTTTTTAGGACGCCTTATTAAGAATGTTCACAACAAAGGAAATCCAGTTTAGCTACTTGTGGCCTCTCCAGGGGAAGGTAACCTGATCGTTTTGCAGATAAGGACGAGCACAGAGTGACAGCGTGCTTGATTGTATCTGGAAAAAAAAGATGACTGGAGTTTTGTGCCAAACACAAAAGACTGAAGGAGCTTTATAGAATCTACGCTGGACGGGGATAATCCTGAAAAGCAAAGCCAGAGAAGCCAACAATGGTTCATTGCTTTGTGGTGCCGGGACACTGCTGACCTTGTTCCAGGTTCACTGCTGCACAGCTGTGAGCATCAGTGAGAGATCGAATCTGAGCTGCTGACACTTTGAACTCTTCAGTGATTCAGGTGTCAGGTGGCTTTGTGCTGCTCAAAGCTTCACCTGTATGTCTGCTGTTCTGGAAACGAATGCTGCCCTCTACTGAAGACATTGATGCTCTGCAACCTGCATCAAGTGGAGAGGAAATTCATGCATTCAAGCATTCTCTCAGATTTAACTTTTGAGAAACGTGATGTTTAGTTGCTGTGATTGCACTGATTTAGAGATTTATTGTCTCACATATGTGAATTTCAAGACGAGAACACTTAAATTCTTTGTGTTTATGATGAAAATGGAACAAGAAATATCACGTTTTATTGTCAGACAAGAGATGAGCATTGCAGATCAGCTTTCAGGCTATAAAATGCTGTGTCCCCCCAATACTTATCCCAATAAATACACATTAAAACAACATTATGTACCTCTTTTTACCTTAAAATAACAGCTTCAAACTCATTCTGATGGTACAGTGTCTTGTAACAGGGTGAAGAGTGTTTCCGTTGCTAGTTTCTTCTCTACGTAACGTCAGTGAGAAGGTTGTATCACGGCGTCACATACATGTTTACTTCAAGGCACAAATTTTCAACACATAACATCGTTATGACGTTGTGAGCTTTAAATAAATTCCTTGCAAAACAAAAAACAACTTACAAAACATTTGCGAGACCTTTACAGAGGTCATGCTGCGCTAATTTCCACGCTCATAATTGTATTTATGGGTCCTGGTAGAAAAGGTTCATATACTCTGATTTACAAAAACACATTATTTGTTATTTGTGTAACGTCTGTTACAGAGCGGCACACATACTGTTAGTTACATTTTACATGTGTGTTACACATTTTATCCTCATTGATTTGTTTTATTTTATATCTAGTTTATTTTCGTTTTCATTTTATCACTATTTGTTGCATTCCTGTTGTCTTCGTCTGTCAGAAATTGAGATGCACTGACGTTAAAGATCAGTTTGAGGCAATAATTTATCAACTGATTCCCTTTTTGAATACAGCGAAACTCTAAATGACTCAAATCTAAAGCTATAAAACTCTAAATTTTAAGGTAATAGTGTTTGTCTGTACTGTTTATGTCTGGTGTTTCTTTTTTTCTCTTTCCATATTTATTTGTGTGTCTAGTGTTTCTATTTAGGTCCTCTGGGAAAGGGAGTGGGATTTCCTGCGACACATCTACGCCCATGGAATGTGTACTTTGCCAACTGTCTTTGTTGTGACTGTGTGGTGGTGGTGGTGCGCACACACACACACACACACACACACACACACACACACACACACACACACACACACACACACACACACACACACACACCTTTTCCTTCCTCTCTCTCCTGTCCAGTTAGCGGTGACAGCGAGAGACGTATCTTTTATCACTTTGACCCCTCGGTCACTTGAGGACTGAAGACTAAAAACTGAAGCAGACACGAGAAATAGACGGCGACAACGACTTCAAACCTTGAAAAAAAACCCTCCAGTTTGTCAGCGTCGTTCTGACACGACCACCTCATGCTGCGCAGTCACATGGCGACACTTGTGTGATTTCCATCCCAGTGAAATCAGTTACAAACACCCAGAAGCAACGAATGACTTCAAGGGATGATTTAGAAAATGAATGAAATGTTTCATCTTGAAATTTGAAACATTTGTGATATAAAAAAAAATAAAATCTTGTATATATTAAAAACTGCTCATCAAATCTTGTCAGACGTATTGATAACCGCTCACACAATCTTACATTCACATGGGATGTCATATAAAGAAATACTTAAATTTTTCTATGTGATGAAATACATTATAATTATAACAATATCATAAACTAAACACTCTGTCAGTTGTTCATTTATTCTGATAAGCGACCGTAACTTACCACGGCTCCTGTAAGACTCTTCAGCTTGTTGGTGTTCACACTTTTGTTGCTGTCTTCTTTCTCTTCACAGCTCCGTTCACATGTCAGAGGATGATTCCTGAGGCAGTGCAGATTATGTGAGTTGTGCTGCTGGACGCTGCTTCCTGTATCTATCTGATTGGTCATGAAGAGAGCGCCTCTGGGCATGGGCTAAGTACAGCAGTGAGACATAACAGTGTGTGTGTGTGTGTGTGTGTGTGAGAGAGAGAGAGAAAGAGTGTGTGAGGACAGCATCAGAGTTTAAGCAGCTGCAGTTTCTGGTTTAATTTGCTTTCACTTCGCAGACTTTTTTTGTGGTTTTCATTCTGCAGCATCGACGCCTGCAGAGCTGCTGAAAACCACGGGAAAACCTCAGAGCTCAGTGTCGGAGCGCAGATTTTACTCATCTCTCCATGACGAGTATTTGCTCAAATTTATAGTCAAATGACAAAAAAACATTACTCAGAATAAAGGATATTGTGATGATTTAATGTTTCCTGCAGAGAGAGTCACTTCCTGCCCTCCACCCAATGCTGGGTCATGATGAAAATCTATGTACACGCAGCTTTATTTAAATATTTGGCGACTCATGCATCCTGTTGAAATCCTTTTGCTGTCTTTATTTAAGTCCATCTTGTTTGTGTTCACGCAATGCTTTTATTCTTTGCAGTGATGAAAAGTACATTTGCCCAATTACTGTACTTAAAATTTCGAGGTACTTCTTGCAACTTTATGCTTCCGTCCCACATTTTGGAGGCATGTGCTGTACATTTTCCCACACTACATTTATTTGAAAACACAAGTTATAGTTAATTTGCTGATTGCATGCTGGATCAAAGCACAAGTAGCATGTTTTAAATGTATATTACCATCAATGGGATTTAAAAAAAAAGCTGAACATTGGATCTGAAAATCAGCTCAGCAGATAAATGGATGACTCAAAGTGTTCAGTATATACAAACTGCTTGTAAAATTATGTATTATATACTTTTTCTGGTACTATTGATACTAAAGAACTTATTTATTAGAATCAGGCTCATTCAACAACTTTGTTTCCGACTCTTTTGCATCTTCTCTCTCATATTGTCTGTGCTTAAACAGCCTAATAAAAAAAAGTACAAAAGCAAAAGGCATAATGAATGAATGAGCAAATATGCCTACTAATAAAATGTAATTTCTTTAAATTCTAACATGATTACTTTTTGCATCCCTGTTTCTTCAGCTGACCTTGTGAACTTTTTGTACCAGGGTTGTTTGTTTCTAATGATTTACTACTAATGCATCAAATTAAATTAAAAGAACAAATGCCTTTAAAATTAACCTCTTAATGTACCCCTTGTATAACCCAGAAAAAAATGTGCCTTATGTACATTAAAAACATCAAATTATGACATTTTGGGCATTTAAGTCTGAAGCTGCAGTTCCTCTGTGCGCCGCTGGGGGCGCTGTGATGGTGACTCGGGGGTTTCCTCAGTACAAAGATATTTTATGTGCAGGATGATAGATGACTTTAGGACAAATCGCTTATAATCCACCCGAGAGATTCGTTATTTTTCAACACAGAAACAACAAAAAACGTGTGTTTACAGTTTTATTTTCCAGTTAAAAACATGAAAAGCCTGATAAAACGGAAGACATGTTGTTGTCATGGATACGTCGCGGCCTCGGCTGAAGACAAAGATCAGCGGTGGGAGAGTTATCACCCTCAACCACACACCATCTTTGCGGCGGACATCAGATAAACAGTCGGTATTTTGTGTAACTGCCTGTTAGCTTAACGTCTGAAATCGTTCCAACGGAGTTTGCGTGTCGTTCTTGGCACCGACACTTGCTCATATTTATCTATTTCTCAGGCTAAGTTTTCTTAACAGTTCCAACAGGTCGTCCAGACTTGAAGAGGGGGGGATTCATCTTGTCGTATTAGTTACATAATGTGGCGGTAAGCTGCTGCTAGCTTAACACCAGCCTGTTTTTACCTGTTTCCGCCGTTATCTCGTCCGTCTGTCACAAACATTTGGTCAGCAGGAGTTGTTTTTATCCGCGATGGGAAACAACAGAGTCTACATTAGCATCGGGTATGCTACCTTCGGCACCCTGGTCGGACTATCGGCTTTCCTGGTCTGGAATATTGCATACAAACAGCCATGGACGGCGGCCATGGGAGGCCTGTCAGGTATGTCAACACACCTTTAGGTTTTAACTGTCATGATAAATGTACCTGCGATGTGTAGATTTGTCTCCCATCACGTGATTTTAGAGGATTTAATGAGGCTAATCCCTGTACGAGGCCTGTAAAAAGTCAAAACAGCACGTCATGATTATACCTTAACAAGGTGTTTGTTCGGATCCACTTTGACTTTTAACACTGAAATGTATTCAACACTTTGTTTACTGTCAGTGTTTGTTTGAATTCGGTCTCTAATGTAGGTCACATTTGTGCACATGACCAGATTTGAAGCTCACCCCTCCCTCACCCTCACGTGAATGTAATGTAATCTACCACAAAGTCAGTTTTTAAAGAATTTCAGTCATTTTGGACATTTTAGTGATTTATTTTCATACTATTTGAACTTTATACAGTTCAAGAATCAACTTGTAAGAGCTCTGTGGTTGACCATTTATCTATTAAAGACTGTAGCTTGATCGAAACCTGATTCCTGGAACCAATACTGATATTATAGAGTGGAAAATTGTGATATCGCTTCATCATTTTTTTGCAAAGATCCCTCAAACGTGGTTATCAAACAGTTGTGACACAGATGTGTATCGTGACAGGGCCGTTCACAGTTTGACAGTAAACTTTACTTTATAAATGAAATCTGTGCACCGAAACAACAAACTTAAGTCAGAATCTGATTTTGATGAACTACTTCAGCTTCTTATTCTACATTAATAGGTTTTCCTCTCAGTGATTGATTGGCCAGTATTGGTGGATAATAGTGGCCAATCAATATATTGGTCAGGCCCTAATGAAGACACTAAATAACTGCAAACTCACTACTCCAGGTAAACATAGTTTGCCATTTCTGCTCTGCATTGGCCGACATGTTCACCAGCACCATAGAGCTTCAACAATTAGTTGAATTAGTTGTAAACTTTTGAATTAATTATACAATATCGATAATCAATCATCACGAGGAATTCTCTGTTTTTAGCTTCTTAAAGGTGAATGTTTTATCTTTTTTGGTTTTGGACAAAACAACATTTGAGGACATCATTTGGAGTTTTTGGATAAATGTTAGCAACATTTTATGGACATATATAATCGTTTAATTGAGAAAATGATCAACACTTCAGTTGATAATCAAACTATTTGTTACTTGCAGACCTGCAGAACTGATGTATCTGTAATAAGCTACTATCAGCCAATAAATCTGTATCAGTGTGGCTGAATTATTGGTCTTGCTGTAACATGTAGAGTTAAAGCTGAGATTTAAAAACATCTCGTCGATTAACGGTGAAATAATCAGCAACAGCTTTTGAAAATTTTGATAGCCTTCTAAATACTTTGAGGTTTTTTGCAGAGTTGTTCATGTGAAACAAACTATTAGTAGAAACTTCCTCAGGCGTTAGAAGATTGTTCCAGAGATATGATGCTCCAGTTATTTGGATAAAGCCTCTGTGATGTTTAAAAATACACTCGATGAAAGTGTGTGTGTGTGTGTGTCTCTGACAGGAGTGTTGGCGCTCTGGGCTCTTGTCACGCACATCATGTACCTGCAGGACTTCTGGCGCACCTGGCTCAAAGGCCTCAAGTTCTTCATCAGCGTCGGCGTGCTGTTCTCAGTGTTGGCCGTCGTCGCCTTCATCACCTTCCTGACTCTTGCCATCACACAGAAGCAATGTAAATCCTCTCTCCTCTCATTTTCAGTATGATGGAGAATAAGACTCAAGCATGTATTATTAAAAGCTCCTTTTTTTAACTCAGATGATTGATTTCCTGATGCATGTATTCATCACTCTGCTCTGTTCTGTCCTGCAGCTCCCACTGACCCGAGGAGCCTCTACCTCTCCTGCGTGTGGAGCTTCCTGACCCTCAAATGGTCTTTTCTTCTGGCCTTATACTCGTACAGATACCGCCAGGAGTTCGCCGACATCAGCATCCTCAGCGACTTCTGAGTCAGTCTGGATTTTCACGAGACTGCCGTTGGACTTTGAGGGGTTTTAAGGCTGCCAGCCGGCGCTGGTCAAAGAGCGTTTGTAACAAAGAGAAGGAAAAAGCAGACATGGCGAGATTAAAAAGTCATCTGACTTTTTTAACCACATGGAGTTGCACTTGTTGCACTTGTTTAACAAGCTCTGTATTTGTATTGTAACCTGCTCTCCTACTTTTAAACCCACACATTATACTCCTGTAAGTAGTCATAAGTCTAAACCTCTGAGGACTGGAACTGCTTCTGATTGAATTGCTCTGGGCTGTTTATTAAGAGACGCGCAGGTGGTTTTTTTTTATCTTAAAACAGCTAACAAGGACGAAGGAAACCTCCGACATAACAGGCTTTTTAATCCAACGATAAGTTGTTTGAAATGAAAGTGAAAATACTCCCTAAACCTGCCAAACCTAAAACCTGAGGCCGCTCTGCTCATGTGAGGTTGACGGTGTTTGTCGGAGCGCTTGAATGTTTGTATCAATGAGCCTTTTCAGAGTTGCTTTCTTAGTGTCTACTCCAGTCAAACCCTTAGCTCCCTTCAGTGTCAAGTGAATGAATTAGAGAAATATTTTTATTGTTGTTACTTTTAAATTCACGTGCTTTATTTCCTTTTTTTTTTTTTCTCTTTTTCACAAGAACTAAAGAAAAGGCATTCCTGTGGATTTTGTGCTTTTCATCTTGTGTCCACCAGGGGGCGACTTGCTTTTGTTTCTTTCCTGTCAAGAGTCCATTTGAAAAAAAAAAATCCGACATTCCTGTTTAGTGAGAACAACGAATGGATTTAATAAATAATTGCACTTTAGTCTTTGATATTGACGCCATTGTTTTGCACACAGATCCCGATACAATGAGGGGAAAACGAAAAAAAATCACGTTTTACACGTTGTCATCTCTGTCTCACCCTTTTTAATGTTGAAATACACTATTTATATGTGTCACTTCTTTTACAGGTAGTATGATTTGTGTCAGTCGAGTTAAACTAGGCTG
>CAEMYA010000103.1:2010618-2025158 GCA_903131615.1 Diplodus sargus | reverse complement strand
TTTCTCTACCTGAATCAGGTATTGGTGTTTTTTTAGAGCACCCTGTCGTCCAATGAGATGCGAGCTGGCCCTGAAGGAGGACCACCCATTTCTCAGCCTCCTCCCCCTCCCCCAAAAAAGCTGCCACACCCTGCCATGTGGCGTCAGTGGTTTTTCTTTTTACTGCCAAGTTTTTAAGAGAAAGAAATAATAAACAAGAAGTGGATCAAAGTATCAATCAAAGTAAAGGTAGTATTCCCCCGACGGCCGCGAACACACAACAGCTTTAGTAAAACCGTCAGTTTCTTTAGTCTCTTATTAACAGACGCAACATCTTCTTCTTCTCTTCAAAGGCGTTCGAAACACTCCGAGGAAGCCATAAACTCACAAATGAAATAATAAGAGAGTTTCATGTAATATTCATCGTAATAAGGGGCCTCCTGTTCATTATTTGATGAGTCTTTGCTGTAATTTGCTCATTTTTTTGGTCTCTGGGGTAAAAAGCACATTCTTCACTGGGGCCAGAGCTTCTCTGAAGCCCTTTCAAAGACATTTTCATTAAAAAAAATATTCTAATGATAATTTGCTAACTGTGACAAGGACGACTGTGCATTTTGCGCATTGTTTGATAGCACATTCTGCCTCTAAAGCGTCTCAAATCACTACAATGGACGTTGTGTGACATTATCAAAGTAACTCACGGTAATAACAGTGCAGGCGATTGAGCTGCAATCTGTTAAACCGGTTTTTGTACCTTGATTTATTCTAAAAGAAAAATCCCAAACACATCCATGCATTTTTTTCCTAGCAAGAAACTTTGCAGCTCTGCTCTCTCTCTCTCTCTCTCGCTGCAAGTCTCCCCCTTTCAGCCTTAAATGAAAAATGGGGCGACACCCGACATCCTTCACCCGTGAAAGGAGCGACTTTTTGAAAAGCATTCCTTCTCCCCTCACAATGGCAGGGTTGGGGGTGGATGGGTGGGTGCAGTGAGGAGGGACAGCGCAGACACATTCCAGAGGTAGAGAGCTCGCACCAGCCATCACCTGACAAGATATTTCTCCCGAGAGCACATTCATTTTAGCCCCAATCTTCTTTATATGTGATTTTATTGACAAGGACACCAATATCTATGAGTTATGAGCTGTTGCTCTCCAGAGACAGACGCTGCTTTACTTCTGTGTTTCTGTGTGGGCCAGATAGCCGTGGACAGTGTGACTTGTTTCGGGGTAATCTTTGGGACCTCTGGAAGGTGACAGGCTGAAAAACGAGCCTCTAAAAACACTCGAAGGCAGCTCCGCGTCCGGCTTACTAACCACGCGGAGAAGGACTCTGCGGGAGGATTCGTCCGTGTCGCACTCGCACTGCGAACTGACTCATAGCGTCGCTTTGTTTTAAATGTGTATGCAAATAACGGCGTATTCAAGCTTATTTCCCAGCTGAGATTAACACCGTACTGGCAGCACGTATCAGTCTGCATCAAACATCCGCTGACGTCTCCTTGAAGTCTCTGACAAAAAAGGTGTGCGCTGTTTTTTTGGGGGGGGGGGAAGCTGCCTTAGATGAGATGAAAAGGCCGAGTGATAAACAGCAACCGCTATCCACAGAAAGGCACCTTGCTTACAATATCTTCTTCATTGATATTGCTAAAACAATATTGCAAAAAACAAAATGTAAACATCAAGCAAACAGCTGGTGACAACAAGCAGTCCACAAAGTGTGTTCGCCTCTTTAACAAGCTCTGCTGAGTGGATTTCAGTGCTGCTGGTTCGCGACAGATCGTCTCACCTCATTTCTGTTTAATATGTTTTATACTTTCTAATATTCGACAGGGTTTCTGGGAAGTCATCTCCAACAATTTAAAAGCCTGAGCTGCTCGCAGGGTTCAGACTTGCTGTCCCTGTCCCAGCGGGAGACAAACCTGGATATTGACGTGTTGACCACCTTCATCTTTTGCTGGAATGAAGAAGCGAGGTTGCCGGTGAGGAAGCTCAGTCCCTCGGAGACGCTTTGTGCAGAGCGCTGACCCCCCCAGAACGGAGAGGTTTGTTGAGTGAAGAGGTGCTGGATTTCAGCCCCTCCAGCGCCTGAAGGCAAGCGGCACGGCGAGCGAAGGCTCCGTTGCAACACGTCACTGCGAGGAATGTGAACTTCAACACACAACTCGCATTCGAAGGAAGCCTCCGTCAGGGTGGAAACGTGTCATCAGTTTAATCCTCCTTACAGCTGACACTGTAATAATATTCATAATTGTGGTGAACAAGTTGTCGAAATAAAAGTGCAACAAAATAATTTGGGGTTAGGACGCGGAGGACGGAGTTAAAGCCGGGCGGCATTTGTTGGAAATACTCGTCTAATAAAGGGAGAGTGTTACTGCAGAAGTCAGTCTTGAGCTATAACACATTTGTTTTTTTTAATAAAAGGTGTTTTATGGATACTGTCACTAAAAAGAAGCCATGCTGCCGCCAAAAAGTAGTTTATTCTTTTCGTAAACTGATGCACTGCAGACATGAATACAGACTGTCTGGTTAAGTACAACACAATATGGTCACCCTCCGAAGCTGCAACGTCCTGAAGACAACAGATGGAAAAGCTACTAAATAAATATTTAGTGTTTTAATAAGTTAGACCCACGCACTCGCTGCAGTTGTGCGTTTACGAGCTGCAGAGACTCACAATCCCGTTTGTTTACTTTCACTCCATTAATTCAAGATTTATTCTGTTTGTTTTTTGTGTTCCTGTTCTTCAGTCGGTGTTGTGAAAGTATTCTTCCGTTACTGATGTTTGTTTGCTGGATCTATGAAATGACCTGACGTGCTCTCTGTCAAGCTTGGGGAGTAACAGCATACATGTAAAGTCGGTGATGTAACCAGGATACAAACAGAGGTAACTGTGTTCTGGTAACGTTAAAGAAAGAAAAGATGTAGTTGGATTACAGATAAACAAAAGAGGATTAGGAACAGGATTACAATTTCAAAATAAGAATGATAAACTAGTCCTTAACTATGCACACGCACATGCATTCCTGCTGTCCTGTCTGAAAATGTGTTAATGATAATATTTGAAAAAAAAAGGGGTTTTGGATCACAAAGTTAAGTGCTCACTGAGGTTGTCTGTCACACATCTTTTACAAATGAAACACATGATGCTAATCAACATGTAATCTTCAGGATGAATGGCAGAGCTGCTGTATGATGTGGGAGTGTACCGTCGAATTTGCATCCGCATTAAGATGCAAATTGCGGCGTGTTGGGCGACAACGCTAATTCAGAAATTTGTTCGCTAATGACACACGTTAAATAAAACACACCGCAGCTGCGACACGGAGGCTCATTCTTTATTCTCGCGTGTAGCACGAAGCGCGCGGCGCGGCGAGCGCACTTCATCGTTTCGTCGCCGTCGTTCGCTTCTCCGTCTTCTGCTCCGGTGCGAGAAGAAGTGTTTATAATAAGTGTTTTAAATAATTAAACAAAGGCTCTTTTCATGTTTAAATGAGGGTGTTTGCTTCAGAGGATTTTGACGTTTACTGCAATTTGAATGATTCTGTGTGAGATTCCTGGGTGTCGGCCTCGTCTGCAGGCGCTTTAGCCTGAGGCCGCCCAGAGGTCGTCTCCCTGCCTTGATACTCCCCTCATCTTTCTCCCTCCCTCCCTCCTTCTCTCTCTCGCCGACGCCTCATTGGTTGATTATGTTCAGACTTGCCCGGGCAGGAATGCGCCTACCTTTCTAATGCACTTTTATGTTCGAGCAATTTGACAATGAAGAGCGCCATCATTTTGCAGCATAAATATTTCATTCCCCATTTGGATGCAGATTTGAAGCCGTCACGCCCCAGAATACAAATGAATGGGCCGTCTCTCTCTCTCTCTCCCCGCGGGAAAAATAACGGCGGATATGATTTGTGTGCGCTCCGGACAAATATGGTGGAATGCGATTAGCTCTTATTGAGAATCACTGTCACTGCAAAAACAGCAAAAATAATAAATAAAAGAGTGTGAATCATAATCAAATCCAGCAGTTTGTAGAAGTATCGACAGCAGCCGGCAGACACAATTATTGAATGTGCGACAGTTTTTTCTTAAATGTTATTCGTTTCACTTCAGGGTTCATGAGAGTTGATGAAACGACACTGGATGGAGATCTTGGAAGCTAACAGTTTCAGGTTGTGTCAGTGAACTCAGAGAATTCATTAAAAGTTATTTGTTATCAGTTTGTCTCTCAGTTATGCTGCTCCTGTATGTGAATACGTGATTTCAACATGCATTTGTTCAGGTACGTCACTGATTGACTCTCTTACTGTCGCAGATTACATTTTACACATAGATCTAGAACTAGTTCTGTGCTATGCTGGTGAAGAAATGTAGTGCAGAGTAAGTATAAACTACTCAAGTGCTGCACTTCTTCAAAGGTGCAGCACATGGACGCTTTCACGCCAACTTGACTCTGTTAGAATTACTTTAAAGATCAACATTTTAAATGATCGTCAATTGGTTGGTTGGACTGTTGCTTGTATTGGAGAACGTTTGTATAATAGATTTTTTAGCCACTTGGATGGAGGCTTCTAAAAATAAGGGTTATAGTGAGCAAGCAAACAGTTCCTTTTTTTAAAATCTAGCACATATGGTGCAACCCAGTCACCAGAATTAATGTCAGCAATGTACGTTTCTACCAAACATGGATACGTGGCTACTTGTTGTTGTTGTGATGACACTGTGCTTATGCCGTGGTTGGGTTAAGACACACACCACACTTGGATAGAGTTAGGAAAACATCTTGTTTTGGCGACTAGAGATCGCAGGGCTCGTCAAAAACACCTGGTTTAGTCAGCAGAAATACACTGCAGATGTCTCAGTTCGTCCTCTCGTCACCACAAAACATACTGAAACATTAATCTGACAGTCGGGTTAAACTTCTTTTTCTTACACACAGTTTTAAGATACAGGCCAGGTGCTCTCCGGTGTCATCCAGTTGCCACTTTTGAGTGACGAGCACATCAAAAAAAGCGATTCTGAAAATGGGTTTTGTTGAAATCTGCTTCCCCAAAATGAACGTACTGGAGCAGGAGGGAACTGGATAATTCTCCCATTCATGTGTGAGACGGGGGGTCCGGCGGTACCCTGTGTTTATGTACTTCTCTCGCTGACATGGTGTAATGGAACGTGCGGTAATAACAGTGGAGGGGACGGCAGCGCAGCGGGAATCAACGAAAACGCTCCATTCTGCTGCAACATCGCGGCTTATCTGAATATCACTGGTGCGTGAACGGCTCGTTGGCCCCTCGATCTCTTGACGACGTCGCCGCAGAGAAACCGGATTAGTTCTTTTCTTACGTCCCGAAACCATCGAGAAAAAAAACAAAACAAAACACATCACCTCTGTTGCCATGGAGAATAAACACATGAAGTCATAATCAGAGGCATTGTTTCATCGTGTTTGGCTGCATTAGTCGTCACATTTTGCAGGATTTGCAAGGTTTTTCTCTGCCAGGAGCTCTGTTCTCTCCGCGAGGCAACGAATACAAAAGCGCCCGAAAAAACACTCCCATGTTTTTATAATAGCGCACCTCAGCCTCGTCGGTGAATGAGTCTGGGCTTGTCTTCGGTTCAGAATACCTGTCTGCCTTTTCACTAAGCCTTTACTTCTATTGAAACTGGGGACATTCCAGCTGGCTGCAGGTGCTGATTAGTCCTGGTTTGTTTGGAAAGAGAGCGTATGGGGGCTTCTGTGTCTGTGCTGTGAGGAGGAGGAGGGGGGGCAGGCGTAGTCGAGAGGTCATCTATTGACAAAGGTGAGACAGACATGACCACCCTTTGATTAGCCAGTCCATTAGTTAACCTGGTAACACAACAGAACAGACACGGAGCGCCCGGGTCAGATTTCATTTTGTTTCTTTAAAAGGTCTAATTGTGACCCAAGCGAGGATTCAGCCTCCTGTCTGTGTTTGTGTGTGTGTGTGTGATTGAAGGATATGGAAATAACTTATATCTGACATTCATGTGCAGCTCCGCGCTTCTATTCAGGCTGCAGGATCCAGATCTGAATTCCCAAGTCATATAATAAAGCAAAGGTTATTTGAGGTGCATTTCCTTGAATCCTTGTTTTTCAAAACACACAGATTCACAGGTGAATTGATTTTTTCCCCCCTCTTTTCCTGCTAACCTCAGAGCACAGGGTTTAGTTACCTTGACGCAAAAAAAGTCAATACGCTGTCCAAAGGGACTGAAAGGGGTCACCGAGAGCCAATTTAGATTCTTTAGCCTCTACAGTCTGAAGTTAATCCAAAAGACAAAAAACAGGCAGAAGACAAAGTGGGCGAGGTGTGACTGGGCACACACGGTGCTGTTTTGTCCCTGTTGTAAAGGTCGTTGGGTCAAATTCTGCAGGGAAGGCAACAAGCTACACTCAGAGAATAAGTCAGTGGTCTGTTCTCAGTGAGTATCCATCTCAAAAAGATAGAAAACTGGTCCTTCAACAAAGCACCAGCTCTAACTGAGCTATATAATAATGATTGCTGTCAGGAGGTAGAATTCAAACTAGCAAAGAGGCTGAAAACACGAGCCTGAAACTGTCCAAAGCCAACAAAAATCCCCCGACCAGTCCTCACTAATGACCGCCTGAGTCACGCTGTGTAAAGTTTTAAGTCTTTAGATCGCTGTGCTCTTCACACTACACAACTTTCTGTGTTGTAATCAGGAAGTCAGTGTCGTCTGCGCACTGCATGGCCGATCAGCAACAGGAGGGTTGAGAACTTTCACCAAGAGGAGTCATGAAAGAGGCTGTATGTCCTCTAAAACACGGTTTGTCACACAGACACATGCAAAGAGGCCAGTAGCTCTCCAGATAACATATAACCCTTCCCAAAACAACATGACCGCTGCATTGTTCCAGCAACAGACGTACCGGACCTTCGTCATACAGCACGCACGCAGTTTGGTTACATTTAAATACTAAGAACACTTGGTTAGATTTCAAAAACAGTGAGTTGTGGGTCAAGTCTGCAGAACTCCCCTACAGGAGTGTAGCAGTCCTATTGCGTGGTGTTGCTATATTTCTTTTTTTATTTCAGCTGAATGTCCAAATCCCTCTGGACTGATTGCAGTGGATTCAGATCACCTGTGTGGATCAGGGGTGTGGAGACTGGAGACTAATTAATGAGTGAGAGCAGCTTGAGGCGTTCACAGCCAGTCAGGGTGTGACAACGCCCTTCTGAGAAAGCTTAAGACGAGGTGGGGAACGACACCCAGGTCAGTCCGATCTGATTCTGATTCTGTCTTTGACACGCTGCAGACCTCATCCACACAGATTTGCTGTGTTTCAATTCAGGGTCTGCGGTCTTCGAAGGCGAATCCTTCGGAGAGACCTTGTTAACCGTGTCAGCTGTTGTTAAATGGGACGGTCTCGCCTTTGGAGCATTTCCTGGTTGCGTCACCAGATGTTTTACACTTACGTCACGATTTCTGCCACCCATGCCCTACTTTGGGAGCGAAACGAATCTTGAGATATGTGAAGCCACGAAAAGTAGTAGCGGTGCATCCTCCAAAAAGAGGGAAAATGAGGACACATTTGTGGGCTGCATTTGGAGGAGCCTTTAGATTAGGACAGCCTTCGCACAGCTAGTGACATAACTGGCCTTCAAATGCTCCTCCGAAGGATGCAGACCCTGAATTGAGACACAGCAGCTGTCAGCCAGAATCTCTGCTCGGTTTAGGCCCTGTTGAAACTCACCATTCAACTATCCTATCTGCATCAGGGCTGTTCTTGTTAATGCAGTCACATTGCTCATATTCAATCCCTTCTACACACCTCAGTTTTCATTTATTACATCAGTTCTCCCCTCATTTCATTTCACTGGGGACTTGGTGGTTGAATAAGTATTAGAGACTGTTGACATCCCCCATAAATATATAAACTTTACTTTATATTCCTGTGTGATTTAGTGGGGGCTGGTTTGTCAGCCACAGGACTCCTCCCCTTCCCAAACACAGTGTCAGCTCCACCCGGCTGTAGCTCGTTGCTTCACGACGCGTCCCCCGACATAACTAAATATTTAGCCGGTTTGATATTCTTTTTGGTATCTGCAAGGCATCAGGGAACTCTTGGGAGCTCTCAGACCGCATCTGTGAACAGTTCACACGCAGCGATCCAGCACAGAGCAAAAGCTGATTTGCTTCCGTTCTGCTGGTGTTTTTTTGTCTCAAATCAGAGCTTCAAGTCTGTAGTGTGAACTCTACGTAACACCACGCATCCTCCTTGTTTCATTGCAGATTTAGAGGTAATGGCAGGCAGGGATCTTTGTACGGAGCCAGGGAAGCTATTACACCCTGTTTTCAGTCTTTATGCAAAGCCAAAGCTGTTGGAGCTTCATATTTACCCAACAGATACGTGTTGTTCGTCTCATCTAACCGTAAAAGGTAAAAATAAACAAAGAGTTTCTGTCGTGCACGTCCAGTCAGTGGGGAAGCTTATTCTATGTCACAGTAGCTGGCAATCGCCCGTCTGTGATCAAAACTATTTCTACAACGTTGATGAAATCCTCTCAACATGTTTCCAGGTTTCTGATGTGCAGAATACTTCCGTACTCGTGTGTGTTCACGAGAAATAATGATGCTGTTCTGTTGATGGTAGCCATTCATTTCTTAATTGAATCAAAGCGCACAGATTCTGTGAAATGTGTAGGAGGTGTGACTGTGAAGCCATAGAAAACAACAATTCTTTTTTTTTGTTTTGAAGCAGCCTCGACAGAACAGAAGCGAAGACGGTAAATAATGCCAGACTTTTCTCAAGCACACAGCACGATCTCACCTGAGGGTATTTAAAGCTTCATGTGAGAAAGTGTTTTTTTGTGATTATATAGGCAAAGGTGTGAAAAAGGGAGAAAAAATATAGCTTAATGACTCTTGTAGTACTGCGAAGAGAATAATAATGAGCTGGATTTGTAATGATCCACATCAACAACAGGCTTCTGTGTGTTCTGTTTTGATTTATACTTTTCTTAAAAATATGATAAATAAGAGCCAATTAGATGAGTGAATCGTGACTGATTATGACTTGGCTAAAGGTAATTTGTGCCTTTTGTTAGTGTCTTAAGTTCCTGAGGTCGTTGATCACTGCAGTTATTCTGAGGTCATGTCGCTGTGAGCTCAAGTGTCCTGATGTTGCCTGTCGGGTTTCAAATGGTTTTCAAAGTCTTGAATCTGACAGATCATTAGCATTCCTCCACTTTCATTTCCATCCTGAGGAACCTGCACCGTGTTTCCAGGGCAAACCAACATATTTGTTAACCCATTAGCTAACTTTAGCATTTCAGCCTCGCTAATATTACTGTCTGATCTGATCTCGTGTGTTTTACATACAGGTTAAGATAAGGTAAGCTAACATGTAACACTATCAAACAATAACAATTCCTTTACTGGGAAGCTATTGCCTGCTAACTGTTTGCTTCTGTAAGTGATAAAACATGATGTTTTAATGGCTCGATGTCTCTGTATTGTCACTATTCATCATCTTCTAAGCTGTAAATCAATCAGGAAGTGGTGAGACGATAACAATTTGTCAGATTCTCCGCTTTTAAACGACTTGCAAATTGGAAAACAGCGGTGGGGCTGCGACATTTGATCTGACCACCCTGAGTGTGACATCAGAGAAAAATGGCTGCCGTGTGAATATGCTCAATGGAGCCTAAAATGACAACAATTGCAGATCTACCGCTCAAAATTTGCAATTCTTATTATATGTCTTGCATTTTCTACAGCAGATAGCAAACAGGCTTCTAATTTTTTGCCAGCTACTGTGGATTTTGTGAGCTCAATGGACATTTCAGAAGCTTTAGCTGGGCTAGCATTAATTTCAAAACAAACGGCAAAACGCAGAAGTTAAACAACCTTTCCTGCTCTATGGGAACACTAAGGGTTTTGAATATGCACATGATGGCAACACAGATATAATCCTTAAAAACTGAGGCTAAAGCTTCATGTCCCAAGAAAAACAGTATGATGTGGAACTACCAGTGTACTGCAGCTCGGCTCTTTTATTGGAGAGTTAATATAACTGTTTAAATACTAAGAAAATTGGACGACCGACAGAGAGGTTGTCCTTTCTTGGGGTTGCTTAAGTGTAAATTGAATAAAGAGCAGGGCAGAGTGTTTAGACTTGGCGTCTTTGCTCCACAGCACAATATGTTCCAGACTGCCTTGGGGAGAACTGCAAGGTTACTGCCGAGATAAATCCAAAGTTTGATCCATTTCTTACTCTTTAACTCTTTTTTTGGTTTTCTGAAGTTTGAGAAAAGACTCTCTGTGCACTCGCAGTGTGGCATGTGGAGAAACCCAAAGCTTTGACAGGCCGGCTGCGCCTCGTTATAATTGCTATTACTTGACAATCGCTGTTTTAGTGAGTGGTCAGTTACAGTGAAAGTGACTTCACATAGTCCAGAAAAAACACTGATAACGAGGCTGATAACAACCCGACAGAGATGCTCGGGCTAAAGGTCAGCAGCAGCTTCAAACTTGTAACAACGCATCAAGCATCACTCTGAAGCTCGTGATCTCTGAAAGGATTGTTGGTGGACCTGCACAGCTTTTTCAGGATGTCAAGGCGACTGTCAAGGAAAAAAAAGGAGCCCTTATGGAGCTGTTTTTCCCCCAAAGTCTCCACATTTCAGCTCTATATAGAGCTAAAGGATTATCCAAGCTGAGCCAGAGAGAGCACATTAGTGGTGACAACAAGTGTTTAGTGGTGAGCCAGTTAAGAGGAGATGATCCTCAGAAGAAAACACACAGAAACCCCGTGGACGTCGACTGTTATGCTCCGTAAATACCTCGGACGAGTTGGAACATTTATTTTTCTTAAGAGCGTTTGTAAGCTTTCGTCTCTGCTCTCTATTTGATTCCTTTTTAATAATCCGTGCTGTAACAATTAAAAACCCAAAAGGATTCAACTTTGTTCTGTTCAACATGTTTTTACAGTTGACAACAACAATTAGTTATATACATTTTTTGTATTTTTGTTCTTACAGGTCTCAATGTGTTGAAATTGGATGACTTTAGATTGAGTTATTTAGAACAATGCCCATATTTCTTTGATCGTTCATACCAAATACTACATTTCTGGTTAATTATATGTATGTTTCTGGTCTATTAAAAGTGTTTTTGACATGAGCATTATCGTCATATTTGATTAAAACAACCCATCATTGATTCCCTCCAATCGTTATAATGATAAACATAAAAATAATTAAAATCTAACTTGGAATCTGGAGCCCAATTTAGTCGTATTGCCTCAAGTGTGTGAGATTGTGTTTGAGCTGCAGTATCTGATAGTCTTGGTGTTGCACTTTCAGATGAACTTGTTGTATTTGTGGCACTTGATGTTGATTTCACATTTCTTGGGGTGCTGAGCTGCCATCTTCTTCCCTTTTTTTTCTGACGAGCGGAGCAGCTGCAGAGGCAGAGCTGAGGCTGGTGTGTGTGGGAAGGTGCTGTCATCTCTGAACAAGATCTTCTTCACGAGGAGCCTCCCTCAGTTGAGACCGGGTTTATTTTACCCCCCCATACGGCAAAAGGCATTGTGGGCCAGGATGATCTCACAGAACAACACGCCAAGTCAAGGCTGGCGTTCATTTGAATGTGTGTTTGCCCACAACTAGCCTACTGCTATATTAAATGTTTTTGCATCAAATAACTATTATGTCGTGACAAACCCACAAAGGATTTTCAATTTATGCATCATAGTGAAATTTGTTTTTGAGCGTTTTAGCTTTTTGGGGCTCATTGTTTTGGTTCACTCTTACTGCTCGTGGTTTTTTTCAGCTTTAGATAGGAGGCTGATTTCTTAAAACAACATATTAGGCTCAGAAGATGATCGAAAACACATCTAAAATTTGAATAAATATACATTTACAGACACCAGCTTGACTCCAAATTGATGCTAATGTTGCCACGTGTTTGCCTGACTTCTGAATAAGCCATGTTTGCCATATCACCTTTAGCCAATAAGGTAGTGAATGCCCTCAAGCTGCCGATCAATAGGCTTTTTTCACAGCAGGAGAAGCACAAGTGTAAATAATGATATAAATGACGGCCTTTAAGCTGCTTTGGTTTCTGAAGCACCTGAACTGAACAGAGCCATCGATAACATTATCAGTAACACCGCTGCTTTTACCTCAAAGTGCCTGCTGTGATAAAGGCCCGTACAGATCAATGGACCATTCCAGATGTTTGTTCTTCCAACACTTCCTCAAGTTTCTCCTCCTCCTCATCGGCCGACATGTGACCAAACACCTCTTTGACACTGTCATTTATTGAATGTTGTACTGCCACAGATTGACTCGTGGGACGGAGAAGAAGCTTTATTTATAGATCCAATCTTACGAGAACCGATCAGGTGATAATAATGTGTTTGTTCCCTTGACCAACAGGTGTAATGTTTGGTTCCCATGGGGTGGAGGTGTGAATTGCTGTGAACGTGTGACGGAAGGTTTTAATTCAGGATGTTTATGCTGGGAATGTTTGGTTTCAAACTGGAGGGGGAAGTGCAGCAAGAAGGGAGATATTACGTTCATATCACACGTTTATGAATCAACTCAAGGTGGAGAAGATGATGGTGGACTGACTGTGTTTCAATATTTGTACGTGTCCTACTGCTGGTTATTTCTAAAGAGATTTCCAGCTGTGTTTGTTTATCTTTGTAGCAACCAAAGCCAGTATTTTTAAGCCAAAACATGATCTTCTCCTAACCAAGCTGTGTTTTTTGTCTAAAATTAACCAAATCACAGTGTTGTCACAACACAAAATATATTTTAAATAGTATTATTTGAGCCTTAAAAAAGTTAGAATAAAGGTTTCAACTTATCTGTGGTTTGCAGGAATGTACGTCGCAGACATTTATTCTGCTGTAGACGCTAACATTTGCTACGAGTGTGCAAGTGATTTAAATCCCCAAAATTGCAAATCTGCAAAGTTTGTTTTTTATGGATATGATGTGGATATCATCCATCTTTGAAAAGAAAACCACTGGAAATACAATTTGGAAATTTATCAGAAAGACTTCAGTCAGGATTTTAAATCACCCAAAACATTTAGTAGATGTTTGCATCTTCAACACTGTCCTGAAGGAGAAACACAGGTGGATATTTAGCGCAGAGACGATTCCTACATGACTTCATTTCAAGAAAGACACTAAATCTGGAGTTTGTAATCTGGCACTGGTTATTTCCCAGCCTCTGCTTATCTGAATAGAACATGAGGATCAGAATGATTTTCTGACTTTTGGAAAATAGGAGCCAGAGACGTCGGCTTTACATATTTATTTGGTAGCAAAGGTTGGATAGCGGAGCCGGGGGAAACTAAATTATGTATCAACATCGAATGCTGATTCCTCTTCATAGGCCAAGCTCTCTGGATGAGGAGAGGGCAACACGGCTGGCAGATGTATGGCTCCTCAAGTGCCTATTTATCCTGCTAAGGAACGCCGAGACAGAATAAATACTTACCTACTTTACATGTGGATAAGAATAGTGTTTGGGTTCGGGCTTTGATTGAAAGCGCTGCTATCTAATCTGTGATAAATATTCATCCCGTGGCCTTTTTGTATTCAATTGTTGCGGTGCACAGAATTAATGGGAATTTATGTGGTCAACTCGGAGATGCGCTCGAGATTCTTGACATTTGGACATCTGCTGTGTGGAGACGCCTTCACACTCAAGGGTTTTTAACCTTATTGTGACCTGCGGCGGATAAAAACTTTACAGATTTCATAGAATAAATCTGGAGTTAGTCGGATCCACGATGAACGATTTATCCTACATTTAGTAAAACATGTCAAGGATACATTTTATCCTTCTCTACTGTGCTTTTAAATTCCCCCCCGCCCCCCTCTCTTCTTCTGTCATCTCCCCGGCAGGAATTTTCCAGGAGTGTTTCTGCAGGACTGTGGAATGCTGACAGGATGGAGCATGTCTCCGGTTCGTGACTTTCTGCAGAATATAGGCAGCGTGTCCTCAAGTGTCTGTGCATGCTCGGACACAAAAGCACACAAGACATAAAAAAAAAACTTGACTTTCTACCAGGTGAATACATTTTATGTGTATAGGAGTCTATTTCTATGTCTTAACTTTGTAATATTATTATCCTTTGGCTGCTCTGACGTACAAATTCCCAGTTTGCGGGCCTAATAAAGGAGTTTTGATTGTTGTATATTATCACAAACAATGACATTCAGGGATTGTAGTGGTGATAGTAGGTCGATGTGCATAAATACAGAGAAAGATGAGTAGTTCTCATAATTTCCTCTAAAACTTCACCACATGACATCATCTGCTGTCGTGCTGATTGGTTACTTCAAGTCTCTGATGTATTTCTGAGCTAAAGTGACAGACATACTTCATGCGGCTGTGAAGGAGGAAAAATAAGTTTTCAGGCGGAGGATTTTATCAAAAAAAGAAAAAAACAACTCAAAGCAAAGCTTCAGGCTGACTCACAACTGACTGTTTTGATTTCACCTCCTCCTCCACCTTCATTCCTCACACGCTGAAGTATCCTACTGAGGTTACTGCAGGAATGCGACGG